>JAVYIG010018130.1:0-22333 GCA_035222895.1 Strongylocentrotus droebachiensis
TCTATATAGATCTAGACTAGGCCCTATGTGCGTTTGATATTACAAATTTTGCTGTCTTTTGCGTCTGTTTAGAAAATTTTGAAGTTGCGGAAGAACGTGTGCATTTGACTTGAGCAATAGACCTGAAAATGAAATTGCAATTCATTTATTCAAAATTCTTGAGTTGAAGTTTTCATGGAATTTCAATTCCACACCACACTAAATAGGTATGTTACAATGTGTGTGCTTTCGCCAAGAAGGTTTCTGCCATGGGGCTGTTATGCACTATTGGAGACCAATTTGGATAGCCTACGTAAATGTGATCTTTTGATGGGCTGATTAGATTTTTGTTTCATGATTTCTATTGGATGAGAAGAATGACATTGTTATCTTTCATTTCATACTAAACTTTTTATGATTTATGTTTTCGGTGGTTTGTCTGCTGCACTGTTTCACAAGAGCCGTGTTTAGTGCCATTCTGTACCCTGATCCTACCTACAGGATTTGAAAAAAAGTATACAGACCGATTGGTTAACATGTGAATTTGCTTTTGGTGAAATTTCAGCAAAATCTAACGATTAGAAATATGTTTTTTTGGATGAGGAATGTGAAAATGTCATGCAAAAATGACGGCCCGATTAGAATTTTTTGTGTATTTACATACATTTTGGGGTAATTTTATGTCATGAAATAGAATCTTTCGGTACATTTGAGATCACAACTTTTGCTTTAAAAACAAAGGAAAACAAAGCAATTAAATACATGATTTCCGGGCGTTTAAAATTGGCATAACTTTCTATTACTGGGGCTATTATGATGAATGAGGCATCAAATAAAAGGTCTTATCAAGCTCTGTCGAATGGCATAAAGCAAGAGCTTGAATTCTGAGATTTAATTTTTTTGTAACATCCCTACACTAAACATGCTAAACTGGCCCGCTAAACTAAGTAAATTTTCGCTCTGCCTCAACCGAAAATTGATGAACATGCTAACTCACTTTAGTGTTACACACTCTCTCCCTCACAAAGTCACAGTGCAGCCCACATCCAGATCCAAAACCAGTCGTTTTAAGTTCAAGCGGGCTCCTAATCCGCGGCCTTGGGCTCGAAGACAACTTACTTACTGTTAGCGATAGATCTATACAAAGTCATGTAGATCTAGAGGTCTACCTCTGTTCCTTTCGCCCGTAACTCAGGGGGCCTTGCATGCATGCACCGTACGTCTCATCAACCGTCCAGGCTGAGCTATCTCGTGCGTAGCAAAACGTGACTAGCTAACTGAATTCAGCACACACAAAAACTATGGTATTTACAAATATCAAAGAAAAAATATTATTATTTTTTAAATCCTTCGATGTCTAAATAATGAGATTATTGTATTCTACACAGGCGCGGATCTACGGGGGGGGGGGGTTAGGGGGTTTAAACCCCCCCCCCCCCCTTGGGCGGCCCAAAAAAAAAAAAAAAAAAAAAAAAAAAAAAAGGGAAAAAAAGAAGAAAAAAAAAAGAAAAAAAAGAAAAAAAGAACGCACGCTGGAGAGAAACCCTTTCAAGTGCAAATATTGTGAGAAGATATTCAACTCATCTGGTAACTTAACCAAACACATGATAACTCTGGATATAACTGTGTATTTAACTGTTACTTGATTTAAAAAGACGTTATCATGCACTGCTTTTTATTGTCTCCATTGTGTTAATAGATGCCAGGAAAACATCACTTACGGGTTCAAATAAACACCCCCCAAAAAATCGGCTCGCCGCTTCGCGGCTCGTGGACGATGCTCCGCATCGTCATTATTTTGGTCAAACCCCCCCTTAGCAAAAAGCTAGATCCGCCCCTGCTACATGATTGTTCAGGTTCTTTAAAATCAAATATCCATCTAAGTTACTCTAATTAGCTCCAGTTAAAACTAAGACGAGTATTTTGGAGGACAAACCTACCAAACACCAATTAAGTAAGTATACCCAAAAGCATGCATGCACTGCAATGAGCACCTAAAGTTTATTCCTCGTCGTATCGTCGTAGAAGTAGAAGTAAAAAGCTTGATTGCTGAAAGAGCAGTGTTCAGTTTTTAGTTCTGGGGCTTTCGCAGAATGGCACATCTGAAATTAGATCAAAGTTTATGTTGAGATATACACACACATTTTCCATTTATTATTGGCTATAGCAATACTTTAAGTTCTTCTGAAGTTGATTGCCATAGCCAAGTTCCTGAGGAACGAACTGAGTTATATGGTGGGGGGGGGGTGGGGTCCCAAGGCACCTTATGCCCGGGCAGCTAGCACTGTACCCCCTCCCCCGGCCGCGGGGGCATCTTTTTTTTCTTCCTAACCTAGCCATCCTTTTTGTAGCGCTGCATATTAATATTTGAATATATTAATATGTTCGTTGGTACAGTGTGGTGGAGATCAAAATTAAATTGGCCAGTCGATTCTGGACCTATAGTGATTGAGTCAGATATCAATTGATTTTTCATATCAATAGGCCAACTATTATTAGATGTATTAAATTAGTACCTGGCATATACATATATGCCAAGTTCGACGTTATTGAAATAATGTTTTTAATTTAGTTTTTTCAAAGACACCGTGGAATAAATTGCTGTGAGTGTGCTACATTTTGGTTGATAGGTTCTTTTAAGTGACGTAACTTGAGATTACGTAAACGATTCTGTTGTAATCCCTTAGTCAAACAGAACTGCCCACAAGCGCATGCCACCCTGCACGTTGACCAGAAAACATAGACGTTTTCGGCTCAAACTCCTAATCTCTCAGGCTACAAATAATGGCAAAAGTTACAACAAGTAAGTACATTTTTCACATTTTGTATTCGATATTTGTTGGACTAAAAATCACTCTGTAGTCTGTAGTCCGCCGTGTATATATTTTTGTTTGCTCATTTATTAATGTCTGCATTCGATTGCGATTGATTGTTGCACAGCTCAGTGTTGTAAGACGACCTTGTAGTTGTAGTTGTGAAACTAATAAAAGACAGGGCGAGGGCAAGGCACTCTGACTCTATTTCAACAAAAGTGTAGTCATTCTGACCATTACATGTTCAACTTTTTAAATCTTTATTCTTGGTCTTGGACTTGGACGACAAAATGGTATCTAGATTCTAGACCTAACTTAGGCCGTACCTATTAATCTACATTTTTTAGCGTTTTTATTTGTTCATTGATTAATTGTGTAGAGAAATGGTGATGTCTGAACTGAAGATTGAATACTGAGTCAGTGAGTGATTTCTGTGATGGTGTTTATGAAAGCCAAAGTGAAAGTTAAACCCCAAAGCGGCAAAGGTAAAAAAATATAATGAAGCAATTAGTCTAAGTCATAAGTGTAATAATAATATGCTTAACATTTCTGTAATATCTTACAACACAAGTCTGACTGGCTAATGCAATTCCACCCTCAAAAATGCCAGGTTATGCATGTCTCTAGTAAAAGGCAGACATCCAAAGCCTCCTTTCCTTACTTCATCCATGGAGAGCAGCTACAGTAACAGAAACTGCAAAGTACTTGGGGGTCCACATCCAGAGCAACCTGAAATGGAATCACCATGTAAACGTCACCACCAAAAAAGCCAACTCTGTACGGTGCTTTCTGCAAAGAAACATGGGGGCCTGCCCACAGAAAACCAAGGAGTTGCTGTGCAAGACATTAGTACGCCCTGTGATGGAGTATGCTGCAATAGTGTGGGACCCGTCCACCCAGGAGAACATCAGAAAGGTGGAAATGGTGCAACGCCGTTGTGCACGCTTCGTCCTGGGTGACTATCGGCGCACAAGCAGCGTCTCAGCCATGCTGAATCAACTTAAATGGGCAAGTCTGCAGGAAAGAAGGGCTCAGCAGAAAGTAGGCATGGTTTACAGCATACTCCATGGCCTGGTTGATCTTCCAGTCACCTACTTCATACCAGTTGTTGGTCCCAGCACCCGTGGAAATCCACAGAAGTTCCATGTCCCCTTTGCCCGAACTCTGCTATTCCAAACCACATTCTACCCAGATACTATCCGACTGTGGAACTCCTTACCATCTGCTGTCGTCGATTGCACCTCTTTGGAACTTTTCAAGCAGAAGGTGCAACACAAGCTCCGTTGAGCTTCAGACTGTTTTTTAGCTGCACATAGAATTCTTGTAGAGCCTTTTTACTTGCACTGTACACTCGGCACTTGACAAGCACAAAGTACGATAATACGTGTAGTGGTTCAGCCTTAGCCACTACGGCTCTGGCGGCATATGCGCGTAAGTCCCGCATTAGGCGACACCCGCGGTAGTTTCCGCGGGCGTGTTTATTACTGGGAACATCAGATTGAACCTGAGACTGCACGCGACAAACACTGTTGATTGCCTGTCTCTTCTGTCTCTTCGGTCTACTACTACAAGCGACGGTGGAGCTCCACTCAACGAGCAACACTTCAAGTGCTTCTTGAGACAGACTTCAAGCAGTATAGTATCCAGCCTATGGTAGGATAAAACCGTATTATAGTCGTTTATATTGCGTAGTTAAGATTTAGGCCCAGTAAGTAAACATCTCCGCTCCGGCACTACATACGCCAACGGCGGACTGTACTATACTGGAAGAAGAAGAAGAAGAAAAGAAGAAAGAATCTCTGCAGGCTTTGCTGCATGCAGTTCCCATTCATTTACATGTAACAAAAACTTCTTCTTCTCTTCAGTGGTTTATCACATCATAAATTTGGAAAATTGCCGGGTCAAGCCGGATCCGGTTTACAATTTTGAGCTAAACCACTACCTCATATCACATTCAGAACGAGCCTGTACTAGTGTTACAAAGGGAAAAAAGGGGGATCCTGCAGACTTCCTCTTCCTTTCTCTGGATGCCTTTAAAACGGCATTGAAGGAAGCGTCAAACTGATGGCAGCACACAGCTGTCCACGTTTTTAACAGCACATCACTGTATATATATTTTGCACCTGGATTGAGGCCTACACACATTTTGGACATGGCACACAACACACTGCAGTGTGTAACCTTCGTTGTATGAAGTAGCATTTACAGAGGAAGAAAAAGAAGAAGAAAAGGAGGGAGAAGAAAGAAGGAAGCAGGAACTTGGAAGAGTTGAAGAGGAGAGGAGGAGGTGGAAAAGAAGAAAGACAAAATAATTACAGAGGGTCGAGGGAGGAAGAAAACATGACTCAAGACAGTAGAGGGTCTTTAATGTCACTCATAGACTTTTGTAACGATATTTGAGAGCCTACCCGGGACACCAATTTCCATTATTTACATTAGCCGAAATGTATTACCTCTGCTCCAAATAAATATATGATGAATAGATTCTTCATTAAAATTACCCTAAAACGAATGGGCTTACTGACTTCAGAGAGACCAAAGTTTGGCAGGGGAAATTGCCTTCTTATTGATGTTGTTTCTGTTGTTCTTTGGTTAGCTACTGGTAAGTCTCCAATTAGGGAGATGGGGGCCGTTTCTCGAAACCAACTCCATGACAGTCATAACTTTGTCGGCAACCTACGGAGATGTCATGAAGTGGATAAACCATTTCACAAAGCCATGACAGACATGATATTGATATATCGCGATACTAGCAGCTCAAGAACATTGTCTTTGTCACGATCCGTTTGATTTATCACGAATAACCCAAAACAAGTTTTGGGGCTAAAATTGTTCAAAAAGAAACATATACATATAAATTCTCCTAAAATAAATATTAAATAGTGTCATTATCAAATGTATCATCAAACGATTTGCATAATTATGTAAAGATTCTTAAATCGAAGAAAAACCGGTGAGTATTTTTTTTTCGACAATCCAATCAAAAGGTAGTTGAAGGATACCGTAATGTGATAGTTTATCAATACATACTTTTTTTGTTTATTGAGAATTTTAGGCAAAATACCTTTTCTCATCCAGTTTTTAATCTAGAGTCTCATAAATACTTGTTATATAATTGATTTGATATTGAAAAAATAATTTGGAAGAAGTTATTAGAGAGGAAATAATAATTCACATAGGCCCCAAATGCATGATGGTATCATAATAAAAGACTATGGATTGACTATGGACAACGGTGTGTAACATTCTTATCTCTTTTATTTATATCTTATAGTTTAATGATTTGTGATTTAATGTTTATATTCAGCTTTTTAAAATGTCTGTATAATTTGTATTATCACTTCTTTACATTTGCATTTCGGATCCAAGAGAATTAAGTACCGAACTTGTCTATATTTTTTCTCAAAATGACAGTGAAACTAATCGTACATTTCGCGGCCCATGGAATAGCAACAAACTGACTTGTGATGGCGCTTTACAGCAATTAAAAAAGATATGACGGGTTCGGAGCAGTGACAACTCATTGTCGCGGAAGTTGTCGCTCATCTCGGCAAAGACGGCTTCGTGAAACACTTAGCTGACAAGTTGCGTGACAGTGTCGAGATGTCGTTGATCTTGTAGTTATGACGGTTTCGAGAAACGGCCCCCTGGTCTCTACAATAATCAAATATATATGCTACAATTTTAGATGCGGTTGGGAGAAAAAAGGGACTAAATTGCTTGGACTTCCCCTCATATTTATCTAAATACATATTTCATTTTCTCCTTTTATTCCTCTTTCAGTTTCGCTCGTGGAGAGCAACCGTACACCAATGGGTGTAACGCTGGTTCACTCAGATCGCACAAACACCCCAGAAGATCCAACAGATCTTGTTGAACTAGCAAGACAAGTACAGAAGGTAAGAAAACTTTTTTTTTCAGGAGCACTGATCGTTAACGCTTCAATTTCAAGGATGCCTAGTTACTGCACTGGTCGGTTTTCGAGTCTCCTGTGCCTCCTTTGATAGCTGGAAAGGCCAATTTTGGACAGGCAGAGAGACGTCCACAGGTTAGGCAGGCAAAGTTTTGGGTTTGTGCTGCAGTTGTACCTGTGGGCCCCGTTGCATAAAACTTACCATTGATGGTAACTTTGCCATCATATGCAACTACCATGGTAACAGGGCTCAACAGCCAATCAAAATCAAGATTTTCATGGTAGTTACTTGAAAGGATATATTGGCAATGTACTGGTCAGGAACATGTAGGGGTATTGTTGCTCTTTAAAAAAAAGAAACATCAAAACTAGTGTGAATCAGAATGACTTGAATATGGAGCATCTTTTTCTTTCTCAAAATACTTTTTATTTTAGGGATTCCAGTATGAAAATGAATAGAGTGAATGCTCATTTCTTCTTCCTTGTGTATGTTGCTCCCTAAAGTTATCATAGGTACTTCCCTTGGAAATAATAGTAAGCATGTTATTACAGACTTTGAGGGTGGGATGGGACATACATGTAATCTCCTCACTGACGAGATCTTGGGGCTTCTGTCTCTAATAGACAGAGTAAATCTTACATCTGTGAATACTCGCAAGTAAATAAATACAATAATATGCTGCTTTGATGATACATTTAGACAAATCATAACCAAATGGTTTACATCGTCACTATTTCAGGCAGATGAGTTTGTGAGGGCCAATGCAGGTAATCGACTGATGACGATAGCTGAGCAGATTCGACATCTCCAGGAGCAAGCTAAGAAGGTCCTAGAGGAGGCCAAAAGGGATGCAGATCTCCACCACGCCGCATGCAACATCAAGAAGAGGCCAGGACACCGGTATTACCTGTACATGAGGGACTCGGGGCAGAAGTACTTCTCGATCCTCTCCCCTGAGGTAAGTTTCATCTAAATTCATCGCTGCCAACTAGTACGTATTTGTGTTATGAGCTACTGAAATCCTTGCTTCTGATTGGTTATCAGCAGATTTGTCACTAATCTTTTTTTTATTTGTCATTGAAAAGAGGCTTTGTGAAATTCCCCCCAGGATTGGTTGTAACTAAATAGACCAATCTTCAAGTGACAGATTCTTAAATACCTTGGAAAGGTGGCACTTTACTTACATTTTATGAAGTGGTAGGCCTTTACAAGTATCTCTCATAAAGATTGAATACATTATCATACATATATTCACAACAAATTTCTTTCTTATTTTTAGACAATTGAAATCATTTTTACTGAAAAAGATAATAAAATCGACTTCAGAATACCATCCCAGATCATGGTGCTTACTTTTAATGAGAGTGAAGTAGATAAATCGTAAAGTGTGGTGACCTATTTTTTCTATCTTGCACTTTTTTTTTGTTTACAGGAGTGGGGAAGCAGTTGCCCCCATGAGTACTGCGGATGTTACAAGATGGAGTACGACATGTCATGGACGCCCGAGAAGGATATACCAAAGAGGAGCGAGGAAATCGCAATCATCGACAAACTCCTGTCCAGTCAAGCTATGATAATCTATGACCCCCAGCCCAACTTTGACGGAATCATACCCAGGATAGCAGGCACAGGCACTGCGGCAGGCCAAGGAGAGAACATGGAAGATAGCTAGAACGGTTTTGGAAAACATTTGTTTTTTATAAGGAGAACAGTTTGACAGTATTCATACAAAAGCTGATCGTAATGCTTTTGGAATGAAAAATCAATTCAAAATTATGAATAAATGGCTGTCTTCCGTGTCCTTTGAGAGCATCTATACACAGCAAATGTAACCATTATCAACGATACAGGTTGTCTTTAGACATCGGAATCAGTCCACTAATTCATGGAGTGTTGGAATTCTTTCTAACTTGATTTCCTTCAGAAAAGTTGCAAAAAATACAACTGTGATCTACCGGACATCTGTAGAAAAGCTGTCTTTGTCCAAAGGACTCAGTCCAATAATTGATTGAGATTGTCAATTCGTCGCTGTTTTCACGAAGTGACGGTATTGAAAAAAAATTGCATTCACTTTGCGTGACGATTTTCCTCACTACCGTCACTTCGTGAAAACAAGGACGAATTGTTTCTACCTTAATTTTCCTTAAATCTAGTCGTCATCAGCTGTATACAAGTTTATATATATACCGATCAATTAGGATGGTAATTGAAACTTAATGGTCTTTGTCGTGTTCATAGGGATACTAATTGCAATGATCATGCAGTGGTAGTAGAATCCCATTCCTTAGCTGGCCTAGGACAACCAAAATCTGCTGGGCAAGCAAATCAGAACTGCACTTTCCCCAACAGGCAAGCCTAACATTTTTATCTCCATGCACTTTCTAAAGACATGGGCAAGTTAATTTTTCTTCTGTTCAATAGCTGCGCTGCCAGTACTAAATTAACAGCTTAAATACCGTAAATGTTTAGAATAATTTTGAATATCGTTGGGTGAAGCTTTGGCTGGATATATTGTAGTGGTTTTTAAAAAATATGATCATTTGCATAAAACCTTGCAAATTTGAGTAGTACATGTAAAAGGAGTAAATGTACATGTAATGCGAAGGAGGTGTATAGGCCTTTTTCTACATACCTTTAGTCTATTTTCAATAGTCAATTTTTAATTGTATATTCAGGGTCACATTATAGAATTTAGTTATCCATGGAAGATCAATGTTTGAAATGTTATCTGATCTTAAAGGTAATACAAAGTTTTGGGATATTTTGAAAATTGGGTGGATAGTGAATCTTTACAATTTTGATATATTTGGATGCCCCTGTGGATGTATTGTAAGCACTACAAAAATTAGCCCCTAAAACACTTCTGTTTTCGAGAAAAATTGAATATAAAAATTTACTGGTGCTCCCGGTAAATTTTGATAAATTTCAAATAGCGCCTATAGCCGTACAATGGTAGTTGCGATGAAAATCTCAGAATATGTAGTTGTGATATATAATTTCCAAACGGGAATAGCTAATCGGTCGATTTTAGTCAAGAAACATTGTTTCATAGCTAAATCAATATCTTGACCTTGAGAGGGAGCTATACAACATAAAGAGTTTATTATTTACAATTTCATAACTTTAGATTCGATTTCAACCGCGACAACGATCAATGGATATTGTAGGAACGTATATGCTTCCAATCTGTTAATTTGAACCAAATACATGACCCCATACCAAAACTTTGTAATACCTTTAAAATTTGTAGACAAGGCAAAAAATGTCTCGAATGAAAATCTTCAATATTTTTCATCCATGTGTAGCAAGAATTTCAAAACGTGGTAGTTAAAGATGATGGGCAGAAACCGGCTCTTCCTCATATAAATACCGGTAACGTCTTTGTGATTGAAAAGTAAAGAACATACATGCGTGCAGATATCACTTTTGATAAAAATAGTAGATATTTATGTATTTGTTTATCCAAGGGTGAAAGCACATATGCATTTAATCCACAGACAGATTATTATGGAAATCCTGAAATGCAGCAACTACAACGGCTCACTTTTAGATTTCTAAGTGCTTGGAGTGAGTGAGATCGCTCACAAAGTTGGATTCCTTTTTTTCTGTCTTTCTTTCTTTCAGAGTTTGTTTTGATTTTGATTGACATACTTGTTTATATATGTAAACACATATTATGAAGAGTTTAATTCCAAAAGGAGCTAAGGGTGCGTTTAATCGACACTTTTTCACCCTAGAATCACGGTTTCTAAAGACGTTTAGTTTAAAACGCAATGCGTTCAAGCGATTTTTTCGTCGGTCGTAAAAATAAACGTGTTTGAAAACACAAACATGAAACGCTGAAAAAGATGCGTTTTGTATCATGATTCAAAAGAATCACGGTCGCTAAAATTCGATTGAACGGACGGAGTTCTCAATCATGATTGTATGACGAAGCCTCTTCCGGTTTGGGAAAAACCGCGCGCCCGCTTTGCATGCAATTTGCGTTCACTATACCATCGTGGCCTGTTCCGTTATGTTATTCCTTGTTTTTCCTTCTATCATTTTCTCTTTCTGTCTTTCCTTATGTTATTCTTTGTTTCTTCCTTCTATTCTTATGTTAATCTTTGTTTTTTTTCCTTCTATCACCTTTTCTTATGTTATTCTTTGTTTTTATCATTCTATCATTTGCTCTTTCTGTCTTTCCTTATGTTATTCTTTGTTTCTTCCTTCTATACTTATGTTATTCTTTGTTTTTTCCTTCTATCACCTTTTCTTATGTAATTCTTTGTTATCAGCATACTATAAATTTCTCTTTCTGTCTTTCCTTATGTTATTCTTTGTTTCTTCCTTCTATCATCTTCTCTTGTTATTCTTTGTTTTTATAATTCTATCACTTTCTCTTATGTTATTCTTTGTTTTAATCATTCTACCACTTTCTCTTTCTGTTCTTCCTTATGTCATTCTTTGTTCCTTCCTTTTTTCACATTCTCTTTCTGTCTTTCCTTATTCTTTGTTTCTTCCTTCTATTTTTATGTTATTCTTTGTTTTTTCCTTCTATTACCTTCTCTTTTGTTATTCTTTGTTTCTTCCTTCTATTCTTATGTTATGCTTTGTTTTTTCCTTCTATCACCTTTTATGTTATTCTTTGTTTTAAGCATTCTATCACTCTCTCTTTCTGTCTTTCTGTCTTTCCTTATGTTATTCTTCGATTCTTCCTTCTTTCACCTTCTCTTATGTTATTCTTTGTTTTAATCATTCTATCACCTTCTCATTCTTTGTCTTATTATTGCGATCTATGCTCAAAACAGCAGTCGACAGTCGGCCGTAAACAATTCCAGAAAGCGCGCGCCGAAGTTCCTGGGCCATACTGCGCAGTGTGATGCGCAGTGGTTTGGCTCGCAATGAGCTAGAATCAGCGTTGATGAAAAATCGCTTGAACGCAAACCGCAGTGACCTTGCTTTTTGTAACAGCGTTTTGAATTGTGATTCATGTTTGTGATTCTAGCTTCGAAAATTCGATTGAACGCACCTTATATCTATTTTTTTAACTAGAGAGAAAAAAGACATTGTTTACGAGATTTTGTACAGGGGTCTATGGAAAAGTGATTATTATTAGAAGGTGCATTTTGTCGTAATTGCTCCCAAAATTTAGGTAAATAATTTTGTTGATAGACAATGTTCTGATATCAATGTCTCAATTTTCATAAAAAGTGGTTTTAGCTCCTTTTATATAACCTTACATGTTGTATTAACAGGACATCTATATATAACCCTAAATGGTACATTAACCAGATATCATAAAAACTGGTATATTACCCTATCAAATTTAAAACAATATAACCAATTATAAACTCATGACTAATGATTAAACCTATTGTTTCTTGGGAGGCCTTTAAGTTTCCTCTGCCTGCAACCGTACGTAGTAGGCAGTAATTTTATTGTTCCATCGTTAAGAGGACTCAAAAATGTCGTGCTAATGACCATGTCTACTTAAAGATAAAGACCAGTTATGATCATGCGATTGCATTGTGAAAGAAACGTTATGGAATCGATCAGAAAAGGTTGATCATCTAGCATATAAGTATTAGTGTGCACTGCAAGGTTCTGGAATCGTCAAAATGATGCGTTTATCTCTCACACACCAATAGATAAACTAATTTACCAAATATATCAATTAGTAAGGGGTTTCTCGGCAAAATTGTTATCATTATGTATTAGTCAAAACATACTCTTTCACATGATTGGTAATAAGAGCTTCCATTTCATTTTTGAAATCGGGGCGTTTCCAATACTGGTCTTTACCTTTAATATTAACTCATTCTTTCGCCTCATATGTCCGCCTAATGACGCTGTAAGATGTATATATATATATATATATATATATATATATATACGTATATATATTAATATATATTCCCTGTACCAGCATATAGTACAAGCATTTCATTATTAATTGCACTTGGCGAGAAAGGTTTACAAGTTTTGGATATAGCTAAAATTTGGTACAACACTATAGATAAGCTTAAAAACAAAAATCATTGAGAGGTCAAGAGGAAAGGGTTTATCAAGTAGTGTACTAAAAGAAGGTTTTCCTTTTGATTCTGTTATAGTTATTTTTCTATTCGTATTCTCTCCCTCTCTGTGCATTTGCATACATATAAAATGTATGAATTTAATCATCAATCAATGTTTACTTTAAGCAGTCAATCATAATTTTGGTGAATTGGTGTTTGCTAAAGATTTCATGTTTATATTACCCATTTTGAGGATGTGGGCCTCTTTAGGGGTTATCCCCTTTTTTTAATAATACTGTACAATGACTTTGGCAAGTTATCAAATGTTTGATTAACCTATTTATATCACTTCATTGAATCAATTACCTATTCACCTTCAGGTTTCTTGACTCGTGTTAGTTTCATTTTCTGAGACGCACATTTGACATATTTACTGACTTTGTTTGATAAAATGTGCATAAAAAAGAGATGGTTTCACTCTAAATCATTATTTAGAGTGGTGAAGTGTGACGTCATCAAAAATCTATTTTGGGAATTTCTCAATTGTTTCTTCATTTTCCGAAAGAGCATAAAAAATAATGTCCGTATGTCGAAAACCAATTGAATATGTTGAGTATTGGCTGAGATATGACCATCTTAATAAATTTGTTTTCCTATAGGAACTCAGTGTTATATTGCCCTGGTTCATAACTTTACGAGCCAGAGCAATATAAAACTAAGTTCCTATAGGACATCTATTTATTCAGATGGTCATATCTCAGCCAATACTTACCATATTCAATTGGTTTTCGACATTCAGACATTATGTTTTATGCTCTTTCAGAAAATGAAGACAAAATTAAGAAATTCTATAAAAAAAAATAGATTTGTATGATGTCACAGCTTCGGTACTCTATACCAGTATTCAGACTTTGGACAATAGTGGTTTTTCCTGATCCACAATATTTCCTAATGAATTGCTGATGGGAAAGGTAATACACCTGTATGTGGGCACTCATTAGGAATATTTGTATTGTCATTAAATTTAAATGGTTTAGACATTCCTGCAACTCTTTTGAAGCGATGTGTGCATAAGGGGTTTCAAGTTCACTTTGCACTTTGGAAATGAATAAAACATATGCTTAAGACCTTGTACGGCTCGCAATATACTTATAGAAAATGAAAAGTGAACCCTCCCGAAGATTTGTATACTAGGATTTATCTCCAGATAAATGTCGGTGAACATATTCTTTAGATATCAAACGGTGGTAAATGCGAAATGTTGTTTATCTAATGATCACTATGTGATTTTAATAAATTATATAATTAATAATAAATTATATAATTAATAGTAAATTATTCTGACTGATTATGTATTTTTTTGAAGCTTTGCTTGCTATATTGTTAGAGTGATTATAGTTTCTGTCTGTAAATACATTTATATAACAATAAGCCACTTCGGAGATAGAACTTCTACAAATGAACCCCAAATATCCACAGATCTTTTGATCATGGAGACGTTTTCCCATTTAGTTCATTTTAGAATAACCACCGCCAAAGTGATAGAGATGCTTCATGAACACCTTTTGTTTGCCCTCTTGAAAAAAAATACTTCCTCAAAACAACAACAACGACCAAAAAATGAAGAAAAAAACATTCTTAATAATTCTTTTTAAAGGTAAAAGAACTGATAGGCCTACCAATTTAAAGCTTATCTGTACTAGTTTACAGGAGGGATTAGAACGCCCTGCAAGGTCACTGGGCAGGTGGTTATCTCATCAACCCAGCCCTAAATTAAGAAAAAGAGGATCATGGGGGACCAATGGTCACCGATTAGGCACTGTTTGTTATATAGAGGGCGCAAGTAGCTACAAGTAGTGCAGTGGGCCTTATAGGTTTGTAACTTTTATTTTTGCGATTAATTTTGTTATGTTTTATCTTTGCCTTTAAGCTCATATTAATCTTCAAGCATAGCTTATTGTTAGATGCTGCTTGTAAGTGTCGGCTTGCATGGTGATGTAGATATACAGTAGGCTTGCGGGTGCACCATGTGAGAGAGAGGGGGGATTGAGGATTTAGGACTAGCAAACCCTCAAGAAAGATTACCGAGAGTCCTTTTCAGGACTCTTCAATCGTCCCTCTCTCTCACATGGTGCACCTGCAAGGCTACTGTATAGCTTATTGTTATTGTTCTTGGTTTTGTATGGCGTTTTCCATCGTCATTGGGTGATTTTCGCCAGGCAAAGATGTGAGAGGGCGTAGTTTTTGCATGCATGGTCCTCTCTCCATAGGCCCTGTTTTCATTTATACATAAATATGCAAATATATATGATAAAACAGCGCTTCTCAACCTTATTTTTTTACTCGAGACCCAACTATTACAAAAACTTAACGAGAAAACAACTGACAAGAAAACATGACACAAGAAAATAGAGAACGAGTTGTGTGCTAATTGCAATGTGAAGTGCCACTAGCTGTTACTAATTTCATGAAGACATAAATATCCGAGAAAAATAGCATGTAAAAGTTGAAGAAAAAAAAATCCAGGTTATCAAGTAAAATCAGACACTATTTTTATTCTTACATTATTCTTTTTTGAAAATTAAGTTTTGGCCGACCTCATGGCCGTCCTGGCAGAGCTTCATGACACGCGGGTTGAGAAGTGTCAACCGCAAGGAATGAAAGGGTTTGATAAAAAGCGATTATTGTTGATTTGAGAAACCCTTTCCGAAATGAATAAATAATGGAATAAATAATCATGAAAAATAGATGCAAGACTTTGAAATATTTTTCCTAATTTCAGCTGTTATATTGTCAACATGTAAATTAATGTGTTCATATGTCACGTTATAATCCTCAACTGAAATGCGTGCGATTTTGTTTTGGGATATGATTCTATACTGGATAGTATATGAACTCCCCTCTCTCTCTCTCTCTCTGTATCTGTGGGTGTATGTGTGGGTGTGGGTGTATGTGTGTGTGTGTCTCTCTCTCTCTCTTTCTTTCTCTCTCTCTTTCTGTCTCTCTCCCTCCCCCTCTCTGTCTGGCTCTCTCTCTCTCTCTCCCTCCCTCTCACCCCTTCTCCCCCCACCCCATCCCCTTTCTCCCTATCTCTCTTTATGTCTTCTCTGTCTCTCTCTGCTTCGCTCTCTCGCGATTTCGATCTAAGCCGTTTAGAAATATTTCTTTCCTGTCGTTTCTCATCTGTCTCTTAAAATCATTCTACTCTATTCCTCTCACGCAGGCGCGGATCCAGGGGGGGGCCGAGCGTGCCTTGGCCCCCCCCCCCCCCGCAAAAAAAAAAAAAAAAAAAAAAAGAGAAGAAAGGAAAAGAAGGGAAAAAGGAGAGAAGGGAAAGAAAGAAGAGGAAGAAAAAAAAAGAAAAGGGGGAAGAAGGAGATCGGGGGGCCGAAAGGGCCTTGCCTCCCAGGCTGTTGACCCCCCCCCCCCCCCCCCCCCCAATCAAATAAATAAGAGAGAAGGAAGGAAAGGGAAAGAAATGACATAATTTCCGAGATTTTTCCTTACTTTTTAGTAAATACGTTTGTGAATATGTGTTTGTTGGAGAATGACAAATTACTAAATTTACAGTGTTTATCTGACCGCAGGCGCGTAGCCAGGGGGGGGGGGGGGGGGTCCCCCCAAATCGGAAGAGGACGTAGGAAGAAAAAGGAGCAAACAAAGAACACCTTTGAAAAAAGGATTAAGAGTATAGAGAACGGTACAGCGAATCGTCTTCTTTCTCTCATAATCTTGTGAAACGTCAAAGCTTCCGCGCAAAGCGCGTGAGTGGGGAACCTGAATTCAGACGAGGATTCAGAGGCGAGAACGGTAATACGAATCTTTAATGATTTAATGAAACGTAAAAGCTTCGCGCGGGATGGAGGGGAAACTAAATTCCGACGAGGATTATTTTCGAGAACGGTACAACAAATCGTCTTCTTTCTCTAATGACTTAATGAAAATTAAAAACTTCAGCGCTTTGCGCGGCAGGGGGGAACCTGAATTCAGACGAGGATTAAGAGTCGAGAACTGTACAGCCAATCGTCTTCTTTCTCTCATAACATTATAAAACTTTAAAGCTTCCGCGCTTAGCGCGGGAGGGGGGGGGAACTGAATTCAGACGAGGATTAAGAGTCGAGAACTGTACAGCCAATCGTCTTCTTTCTCTCATAATCTTATGAAACTTAAAAGCTTCCGCGCTTCGCGTGGGAAGGGGGGGGGGGACCTGACTTCGGACGAGGATTAAGAGTCGAGAACTGTACAACGAATCGTCTTCTTTCGAATAATTTATTGAAACGTAAAAGCTTCCGCGCTTAGCGCGGGAGGGGGGGGGGAACTGAATTCAGACGAGGATTAAGAGTCGAGAACTGTACAGCCAATCGTCTTCTTTCTCTCATAATCTTATGAAACTTAAAAGCTTCCGCGCTTCGCGCGGGAAGGGGGAGGGGGGGGGGCCTGAATTCGGACGAGGATTAAGAGTCGAGAACTGTACAACGAATCGTGTTCTTTCTCTAATGATTTAATGAAACGTCAAAGCTTCCGCGCGAAGCGCGGGATGGGGGCGAGGGGACCTGAATTCAGACGAGGATTCAGAGGCGAGAACGGTAATACGAATCTTTAATGATTTAATGTTACCTTCCGCGCTTCGCGTGGGATGTAGGGGGAACTAAATTCCGACGAGGATTATTTTCGAGAACGGTATAACGAATCGTCTTCTTTCTCTAATGATTAAAGGAAACTTAAAAAGCTTCCGCGCGAAGCGCGGGAGGGGGGGGGGAACCTGAATTCAGACGTGGATTAAGTGTCGACAGCTCTCCAAAGAATCGTAATAATTTAATAAATCGTAAAATTTTTCGCGCTTCGCGCGGGAGGGGAAAAACTAAATTCAGACGAGAATTATTTTTGAGAACGGTACAACAAATCGTCTTCTTTCTCTAATAATTTAATGAAACGTCAAAACTTCCGCGTTCGCGGAGGAGGGGGGGGGGGACTCGCCCCTCCCTGCACCGACCCCCCCCCCCCGCATTACGTCACTGTTGGTCACCATTACGTACCAATATTTTCCTCGCATAATTTCAAATTTGGGCCCCCCCCCCTAAAAAATCCTGGATCCGCGCCTGCTCTCACGTATGGCTTTTCGGGCAAGCCTGACGATCGACTCCCATGTATTGATCAGAGTCTTCAATGACGTTCTTCTTGCAGTTGATAAGGGTCATGAGGCTGTGCTGGTGCTCCTTGATTACACTGCTGCGTTTGACTCTATTGACCATACAACTATGATTGATCGTTTCCTGCGAGGCTATGGCATCAAGGGGTGTGCTCTGAAGTGGCTTGAGTCGTACCTGGATAATCGCAAACAGCACATCGTTGTGAATGACTCTATTTCCAGATCATTTCCCCTGCCCTGGGGTGTTCCTCAAGGGTCTGTCCTAGGACCACTGGAGTTCATCCTGTACACTAGTCCGTTGAGTGCATCTCTTCCCATCGGGACATTCATCATGTCATGTACGCCGACGACACCCAGTTGTATGTGACCATGACATCCAAAGATCACGTAGGCTCTATATATGCATAAACTGAGCGAGTGCGTCTCCGATGTCATGTCCTGGTCTTCTTCGAATAAACTCAAGTTAAATCAATCTAAGACTGAGGTACTACACATCACCTCGCAGTTTAGAAGTTCTTGCAGTCTGCCGTGCTTGGATGCTGCTTGCGTTGAAATCGTACCTTCAAAAGTAGTTCGTAACCTCGGCGTCACTGTTGATAATGTACTGAATATGAAACAACACATCAGGAATACTTGTCGGACGGCTGCCTTTGGTATCTCCAGGATTAGTAAACTTCGAAAATATTTGGACAGACAGTCTACAGAACGATTGATCCACGCTTTTGTGACTTCCCAATTAGATTATTGTAACGGATTGTACTTTGGCTTACCAGATTCCACCATTTCTCCACTCCAACGTATTCAGAACATGGCAGCCCGTCTCATTACCAAAACCAGAAAATATGAACACATAACTCCTATTCTTAGATCTCTTCATTGGCTACCTATTTTAACTCGCATTCAATTTAAGATTCTTTTGTTAGTATTCAAAATTAAACATGGTTGTGCTCCATCATATTTAAACGACCTTCTCAAACCTATTGTTCCATCACGTTCATTACGGTCAACTACACATGCTAATTTCCAATACGCCCCTGGTCCCTGAACCAATACCCGTTACGGAGATCGTACTTTTGCCATTGCAGCCCCTAAATTATGGAACAGTTTACCAATTATTATTCGTCAATCCCCATCTGTAGAGTCTTTTAAGGCAAGTTTGAAGTATTTTTTGTTTACCGGTAATAGTAATTTATAGGGCAATTTTAATTATCTGTAATGTTATTATTAGAATTATGTATTATTATTGCTGTATGTTTATTTTATGTTGTACCTTACTTGTATGTTAAAGGTAAAGACCAGTATTGGTAACGCCCCAATTTCAAAAAATGAAATGGAAGCTCTCATTACCAATCATGTGAAAGAAAATGTTTTGACTAATACATGATGATAAAAAATTTGCCGGGAAACCGCCTACTAATTCATATATTTGGTAAATTTATTTCTCTCATGGTCGTGTGAGAGAGATAGGGTAGTCCCATATACATCTTTCTGTGTATAGTGCTTGTAACTTTACGAAGAATGGGCCAAATTTCTTATCATTTTGATGATTCCAGAACCTTGCAGATGCTAGATGCTAGATGATCAACCTTTTCTGATCGATTCCACAACGTTTCTTTCACAATGCAATCGCATGACCATACTGGTCTTTACCTTTAAGCGCTTAGAAACATTGTATTAAGCGCTTTATAAATGTAACTTATTACTATTATTATTATTATTATTATTATTACCATTTTCCCCGTCGCCCCCTCCCCTCACCTTTACTTTCCCATTCTCCCCATAACTTCTTCTTCTTTTTTCTGTCGCTATCCGTATGTGAGGAGTTCTGTATCATGATGTGTCTTAGTAAGAATGTTTACTACGATTATTTCACTTAATTTATCAATACTATAAATATATATTGTTTTCGTACATTTTTCTCTCTATCCGTCTCCTTCTAGCTGCATGTCTCTCTCTCTCTCTCTCTCTTTCTCTCTCTTGCCATCTCTTCTCCTCTTTCCATTTTCCCTTGATCTCATATATATCTGATGTATATATTTATATTGTTTTGATGTTAACTTTATTATGTATCATGCAAGTGAAAATCATATTTATATGTGTTTTTTCAAAAGATACGGATCAATTAAATAAAAATATTATAGGACATTATTTGTGAAATGCCTGTACAGAGTTCATGGGTTGGAGCAAAGCGGATGTACATCATGTTCCGACAGGCCAGGTGCGTCCTGAAAGCATACTTTATATATCCTCTTTCAAGGAATATAATACTAAATCATCACAAATTAATATTTAAGACTTCAGTAAGAATCTATTCCAATAAACGCAAGAAGTGTAATACCTTTCAAAGCGGATGCTAGAGATATTGATCTTGTGAAAATTATCGTATCAGGAAATAGAAACTGAAGTGCATTTCGCAGTTAACTTTCACTAAAGTCGAAAGAAGCAATCAGAGGTTATCATCACCATTTGATACAATTATATTATTTGGAAGAATAATATGAATGAGGTATTTCTCCTAGCAGATTCAGAAGTCGACAAACGCCGGTAGTGGTGGTGGTGGCGGGGGAGGGGGTAGGGGTGGTGCGAAATGTTACCGTGGGAGTCCATGGGGGTTATGCTACCTATAATTTAAAGTTGTTGAAGCCTTTTCCCCAAAATCTGGGAACCTAAGAGTTTTCAAACATGTCCAGTGTATTCCAATGGGAGATGGCACGTACAAGGTCAAGTAGAAACCATAATATGGCAGATTTTATATGTCTTTTTTTCTCCATTTGTTAGCCCGTTTTGGTTAGAGTGCCCCTTTAAGTGGCTTTATGTTGACGTCCAGGTATTCTAAGAGCAAACGTGATACATGCAATTGCATCCCCAATTCATACTCTATCAGAAGATGAAAGAAAAATTGTGGGTAATTAACCATTCTGAAAAGGTATAGCGAATTCAAAATAGGTCCCTTTTTTACCACTTTTGACAATTTTTAACATAAAATTATGCGCGTGCGTCAATTTTGAGATTTAAATGTCTATATGAGCTAAATTTAGGCATGGAGTTAATGGCTAGGAACTCCATGATTTAGGTCAATAAGAGCTAAAAATTATTTCAAATTGCTAAGACAAGTATCAGCAACACAATTAATACCAGTGCAAAATATAAATTAAAACATCCAGTACGGGCTGCACATGCAAAAACGCTCGCGCAATTTTTTTAAATGTTCAAAAAGGTCTGAAACGTGTAGTAAATTGGTACAATAAGCACTTTGACAAATGTCAAAGTTCAACGAACGCGAAAGCGTCCGCCACGACGCGCTCATGAACATGGTTGTAATTAAAAGTTTACCCATGACGTCAAGTTTAAGCATATCAAATATCATTCAGAAATGATAATGTATGACGGAAATATGGTTAATGATATAAACTATCAAAATGGCGCCTAGATGACGTCACGCACGTAAGGCTCAATAATCATGCATGTCGTGAAAATTCCATTGTCATTAACCATGTCATTCATGAGATATGAAAAATCCATACATAAAGAAAGAGAAAACCCCACAAAGGTGTAGTCTTCTTGATTTAATAAGCAAATTCAAATTGTAAATACACAAATAAAATTACGGATTTGCTCCATAAGTATACATACTTTGAAGTTCTGAGTAATATTTCTAAAGTTTGATTTACTTGTTACAGTTAAAGAAAACCTTAAATCTAAAGTATATTGTTTATTGCTTCAATGCACTTATTCAAAACCCGCTTTACTAGCGTAGAGATTATTGGAATTTGAATACATATGAAGACGGAATATGTTCAAATCTTGATTACAACAACTTATCTGTCACTTTTAAAAAATATGCAATGATATCAGTATTCACAAAACATATGTCAGACATTGGGAATTAACATACAAAAGCTATAACGAACAAGTACCTATTATAATTATAATATGAAGATTATAACACCTTATAAATGATTTACGATTCAATAAGTAAATTCAAATTGTAAATACACTAACAAAATAACAGATATGCTACAAAGAGTATAAATACTTTGAAGTTCTGAGTAATATGCACGTCTCACGTTTAAATTGCTCGTTATACAAAGAGGAAACTTTAAATTCAAGATCTTTTATTTACTGCTTCAATGTAATTATTTAAAACACGCTTTACTAACGGGGAGGTTTAAGATAACATCTCTTTCTCGTTAAATGGAGAACATACATTACACATTTTATCCAGTGGCAAACTTAGGGAGCACAACCAAGACCATACCCATTTAAAAATCCAAAGTGTCAATACTTTTGAAAAAATGTAAAATGTATACCTATCCCCCCTCCCCCTTTTTTTCCCATGTTGTTGTTGTTGTTGTTTAATTAGGTTTTTAAGGCAAGTCCGTCAAAATGTTTATGCCTTAAATTGTGTTCTTATGCACCATTTAAAAATTCCAAATTGTCAATACTTATAACAAAATTAATGTATGCGTACACCCCCCCCCC
>JAVYIG010018131.1:0-22332 GCA_035222895.1 Strongylocentrotus droebachiensis
TAGTAGTTTGGCCTAAGTCAATGCAATCAGGAAATACCGGTATGTGCATGGTTGAAATCATAGTGTCAGCTCAGACATCCAAGGAAGGATCTTCAGCCATCATTAAGACTAATTAGTCTTTATGGTGGAAACTGCGAATGATTGGAATAAAATTCATCATAGCTGACACAAAACATCACAAAACTGTAATAAGAAATCGCTTTACTAAAATTAACAAGAAATCTGCACATTAGCAAGATTCCTTCTAAAGCCAAGGAGCAAATGTGGGAGTGTTTGGAGCTGTACTACTAACCTTTCCTTTCATGAATAGTTTATTGACTGGTTGACTTGGAAGTACAGCGACCTGAGAAGCAGGCGGCTGATGGGCCGTCTCTACTTGAACCTCACCAGTCACTACATCATCAGCGGAAAATAATAAATCTGAAGAAGAAAAAATATTAAAATAACACATAATCAGTCTAGTGAATTCCACTACAGGTCATGAAAAATAGAACACTGCCTTATTGTGAAATACCCTATCACAAATGCGTTTTTTTTTTTCTT
Source organism: Strongylocentrotus droebachiensis (assembly GCA_035222895.1). Classification (NCBI taxonomy): domain Eukaryota; kingdom Metazoa; phylum Echinodermata; class Echinoidea; order Camarodonta; family Strongylocentrotidae; genus Strongylocentrotus; species Strongylocentrotus droebachiensis. The sequence continues at coordinate 544 of JAVYIG010018131.1, forward strand.
TCCCTGCAATACAATTCGGAAGAGGTTAATGTGCTATACATAATTTTACAGAAAGCTTTACAGACTGTTCAAAGCTTGATTTCATTTCCATCTTCAAAATATCAGCGTCAATACCTGCTTGCATATGCATCGATTGCGCCGCAACCGCTTGGAATTTTGAATTGTCGTTTCATGACTTTTTTCCCTCAAGTCTTACGCACATTTTGATACCATTTTCGTCGAAATCGGATATACCTGTAAGGCGTTACATAACAATTAGTATGCGCATGTCATCAAAAAAAGAATTAAAAATTAAAAATCGCATCAAAATTTGCATAAATTATCATTATTAATTACATTAAAATAACTTTTTTGTGTTAGAAAAGAAGTTTCATATGAATAATGAGTTTCAACATTCAAAAAGTGGAGTTTGACACGTTTTCTGTAAAATGCATAAAATTAGCGCATTTTGCATAATTAATTAGGCTAACGACAAAAATTTGCATATTCGGAAAAAACTAATTATACCATCTTGTTCCTTACGTAAATATCTACAAACATGCACATTTTCGTGTTCATCGGACAATCGACGGCCGAGTCAGTCAGAGGGTGCTCAAAATAGCCCAGTACAGTAAGGGTTAATAGTAAATGTCTAATATCTTGTATATATATCATTTTGATAATTATTCTTGATGAATCACCCACTTTTTACTTCTAGACTCTCTTTACAATGTTCGAGGTAAAAATTCAGTGTCAGCTCAGACATCCAAGGAAGGATCTTCAGCCATCATTAAGACTAAAAAGTCTTTATGGTGGAAACTGCGAATGATTGGAATAAAATTCATCATAGCCGACACGTTTTTCCCCGTGTATGTGACTTATATGTATGTCCTAGAACAATGGGATAACATGTTTGCATGGCTCACTAAAGTGTATTTAAGGTTTATTGAGTCCAACTCACCTTCGCCATCAGCATGATAGTTCTCATCACCCGATGTAATTGGCCTGTCAGAAAAATAAAAGACAATCAAAATCAGACCTTTGTAGATAATAAATATATGATAAAAACTGAAGTTCAAAGAGTCATTAAAAGCGAAACATTTAAAATTGATTTGTACGCCTACATGTAGATTGATCCTACTACAACAACTAACAATTTTGAAGCGAGGTCAAGCAAAGATTTGATTAATCAGCTCAGACATCCAAGGAAGGATCTTCAGCCATCATTAAGACCAAGAAGCCTTTATGGTGGAAACTGCGAATGATTGGAATAAAATTCATCATAGCTGAAACTACAATCACATTTTTTTTTAATTGGTGTAATGGCTTTCACATTTGAAGGGAGTGTTTACATTGATGATGCATCATAAGATTAACACGTTTTTCTATCAATGCATTAATCGTAGTGAAGTTACAGTCATATAGCCCAAACTGTGTACTGAGCCTCATTCTCTATGGTTATTAAAATAGTGTTTATATTTCTCAATATTCTCAGCATCACCCAAAAAAGAAAGAAAGATCATGCTCTAAGTGCACAAACCTTGCTTTCTTCTTCTTGGATTTAGCCTTGCCCGTCGGAGGTCGGGCCTGAGGTGTCTTGGGACCATCTTCCTCACCATCAGCACTGTCTTCTAAAAGATGAAATATCATGATAAAATATCAGTCAATGGTACATAATGGCAAATTTTTCATGTGTACATCTCAGTTTTTGTATGGAATTATGCGGGAACACAGATACTGTGCCACGTTTTGGGCTCCTGAAACGTCTAAAAGGTTGACTTGGCCTCAACTATTCCTCCATCCAAAGACAGAAAGTTTTTGATACACCAATTATTGATAGTACTATTTTTAGAATGTATAATAAAAATTAAATGTCAGCTCAGACATCCAAGGAAGGATCTTCAGCCATCATTAAGACTAAGAAGTCTTTATGGTGGAAACTGCGAATGATTGGAATAAAATTCATCATAGCCGACATTTTAGATTCTCCCTTCTAAATATGCTTCTAAAACACATTTGTGATATCAGCATAAGCAAAGTCAGGAATACAGTGACAAGTAGAATGGTAGGAATTCACCATGGAAAGTGTTTTCAGATTACATGTATTGGTAGAAAATAACTTCAACAATAAGAATTCTACATTGAATTCTAGATTTAATGCAAAGATGACAAACATGCAAATATTGAACAATATATGGTCATTTTCACGGTAAAGGGTGTAACTTTGAAATTTTGACATTTTTTTCTCTACTGATCTCATAAAGCTACAGAATTTAAAGATATTTTGGCATATGACTAACCTACTTGGGTGCTACCTTGGGTAGCATAAACTTCTTCAGGGATTACTTCGTTAAATTTTTGGCAGGCACATAAGTACCCTAAATGTGACCCTTTTGATGTACACAAAATACATAGACATTTTTGTAAAGCCCTGCATTTTTTTCAGGAACAGCGAGGATTGTTTTTGTTATGCAGAATGTGAAGTTAAATGTTCAATAAAAAGTGCCAAAGAAGTTGTAACTGTAACTGCTCCTCTATTTTTGATAACAGAGAGTTGTTATTTGTTGTTTCGGAGACTTCATTTTCCGTTAACAATAGTTAACAAACTTCATAGCAAGAGCTCTGGTTTGAAAAGTGCTTTCTACCATCTCATTTGTTCTTGATATAACACTTGATATCTATACTTCCAACTAGTGACAAAATTTGCCTGATCATGTTGCTTGTAAGATTTTTTTAAAAGCTTGACTGAGTCGCGCCATTTTTCCGTTAGCTGAATTGAAGCCTCCGAAACAAACTATTCAGACAGCTTGTACAAATATGAATATAGGAACTTATCCAATCATTATATCAAAATGTAGCATTAGGACCCCTAAATCACTTGTCAAAAAATAGCTGTGATATTCCCCACTGTTAAAGAATAACAGACAATACAAACTTTCCGTTAGCACTTGAAGCCTCCGAAACACTTGAAGCCTCCGAAACAGCAAAAAGATTATTTTTCATTTTTTAAATACCTAGACCGATGTGTTTCATGTTAAATCTGCATGGCAATCATAGGTTAGGATGTGCAGGCTCCCTTGAAGTTGAAAGTAAATAGATATCCAGTTAATTCTTTTCAAGACTTACTAATAACCAAAAAAACTTGTTTCGGAGGCTTCAAACTGAAGTTAACACCATATTTTTGGCTATTGTGGTTTTATAGATAGGGGATTGTTTACAGTTTTCCTATTGAATGTTTGGTTTTGGTCTATTAAAGGACAGGAATGTGTTAGATGTTATTGGCTTTCTATATTTTTAATGAATTACAAATAGTCAGTATTTCAGAAAGAAATTTTACACCAGTACTAGGAGTATTCACCTGTTTCAAACCTTGATAATGTAAGAATCATTCACCAAATAATAAAAAAAGTTTATACATATAAATCTTCCAAGCTTTATGAATATTTTAATATATAAAGTATTAAAATGAATCACTATATTTTCCCAAATTATAAGACATCCATAATATTTATCCAATTTGTTTCGGAGGCTTCATTTAGTGTTAACAACATGTATCATGGTCTTTGCCAACCCCTTAGGATCAAATGGCATAGGCCATGCCATCCAAAGACCATTTGTAACAGTAGGAGAGAAATTTGGTGGGCAAAGAACCCTCTAGAAATGTTAGGGAAGCAGTGTGTACAACCCCTTTTAAGACAATGGAATAATAATAATATTTGGTTCTTGTGTAGCACATAATGAACGTCTCTATGCGCTTCCAAATTTGGAAATTATTACCCCGGCTTTAGCATGGCTTCCATTACGGCGCTTAAGCATTTCAAGGAATTAATTCCTGCCAGGTACCCAATTTACCTCACCTGGGTCGAGTGTGGCAAATGTAGATTAGTGTCTTGCCAAAGGACATTAGTGCCGACAATAGACCATGAAGATCATGAAGATATTGACAAGGTTACAGCAACATGTGCTAGCAACATCTGATACTAGATAGCATCTCTTCCAGACAGGCATGAACACTACTCATTTCCTTACTGTTATCCACAAGAATATAGAGGTAAGAACTGTATATTTTGTCCTTAAATTACTTAACTTGTACTTTTTTTTAATGGGTCATTGTAATGGAACTGATGTGTGAAAGTTTTTGAAGTTTAGATTTGTCACTAAAAATATAGTAAGGCCTAGTTACGATCTGTATTGTACATTGTACATGTACCTTTATCATACTCAATGTTTGTGGTTTTAAAGGTCGGTGACATCCAAATATAGTTTGATTCCTGTTGATGTGCAGCCTAGAAAAATGCTTCAAATCTCATTCATCTTGTGACATCATCTGTAAATCATTAGTGAGCTAACAAGAGACAGTGGTATGTGTAATAGCTTAACCAGAGCTGATCACCTGTTTACAATAGACCATACAATACCAACATATGAGTTGCTATGTCAGAAGTGGTGTAGCATCACCAGGAAAAGAAAGGTACATGTAACATGGAGGTATTTGTGAGCATGTGCTGAGCTGGAGAAAGTTACATAACAATTTCTCTTGTTAGCTCACTAATGATTAACAGATAGATGAATGAAATCTGGAGCATTTATTTAGGGTGGAGCTTAGCAGGTCTGAGAAAATTATTGTAAAATATTTAAAAATCTATGAAATATATTTATAACAAATTATGAGTTGTATGCAGCCCTGCACATAACATGAATCAACTTATATTTGGATGTCACCTGACCTTTAAGGTTTGCCTCAGTACCAAATGTTTAAATTAGACTCCTGATATACATGTGTGTACATAAACAGGTCTATGGCTATGCACAATGGTAAACTAGTAATAAGGAATGAAATCCTTGTACCAATTTCAATTTGAACAGGTTATTTCTGCAAATCCATGGTCAAAACAGATAAAAACAAGTCTGTCATTAATTAGTAATTAAAGGTTTGTGTAATGTACACATTAAGCATCCTTAGTGATGGTGCCCGTATAGACTTCTAAACTAATTCTTAAACAACACATGGATAAATAATAAATTAGTATGTAATGCACAAACAAAATGATTGTTTTTTAGTGTCCAAGCTCAGATATATGTATTTAACATTGTTCTGTGCAGTACAAACTGCTAATTTCCTATTTTCTTCTCCAATTGCAGGATCAATGTGAGCGATTATGTGGCCATATATTTTGATGCACCTTCATCTAGCAGCAGGACTACAAATGGGGTGGTTTTCATGGCTCTCGTAAGTATTACCCATGTTAGATCTTGGATTATTAAAAACATTTAACAGGATCAACTTTCTTTATTTGAGAAATACATAGACAATAAGATCTTTCTAAAATATATATGAGCAGATGTTGTGGTACTGAACAAAGTTAACAGGGTGAATGAAATCAAATAAGGGACTGTGAGATATTTCAAGGAAGTGAAATGGATTCTGTAAGCTGTTTTTCTGTGTTTTAATGAAAGTTTGTATTTGCTATATATTCTTATTTTGCTACTACAGCGTAGGTAAAAGCTGTGATTGATGACAATGTCAAAGTCAAATTCATGCGCCGGAACAGCAATGGTCTGTATGAATTTACAGAGGACTGTGAAGCCCATCAGCCTAAAAAAGATGTAATACAGAAGATGGCTCTACCAACCAGGACCCCTACCCCAGCCGGCAGAGCATACCTTTATAATTTTTAAGGAGAACTGGACATGTTGGCAGATAAATTTCTTTGAAATAAGAAGTAGAACACAATTGTGTTCCAGGACAAAAACCTGTAAATACTTACTATGCTATTGGTTTCAAAAATATGAATGTCAGTGTAAATGTTATAACACATAACAAACAAGTTTGTGGAAGCCACTGTGCGGAAATTTAATTCTTTGCACTAAGAATAAATGATGACAAAGACGCAAGTGAAGGGTAATGATACATTGCTATGAATTAACATAAATGGTTTCTATGTGAACAATTATTTTAAGTACTTTACTTTCAGTTCAACATTTTATTGAATCTTCAAAAGTAAGGTTAAATTTCGCTTTGTATATTGCCTTTGTAGTTGACAATATAGTGTGTTAACATGTTTGAAGCCTCCGAAACACTACTTTGAACTGATCCTATACAATATATGTTTCCTGAATGTTTCAACTTTGATATGAGAAAAGTGATTTCCTTGGAAATTACATACTTGACAATATATTTCCCTGAGTATCAGCAGAGATTTGAAATCCTCATGGATGCTATTAAGTGACTTTGCAATGTTTGCATACTGAACAAAAAACTCATCGTATTAAGTAAAGATAATTTGTAACATACATGTACCATACTTTATATTAACAAGTATTTTTACTCTGTAAACAAATGTTTTAGGTGTTATATTAGTAATTTAACATATCATTAACAGTTTAAGTTGAATTTTTCTTAATATGTTACCTAAGTAATGGACAACATTTTATGTTAACATGATTGAAGCCTCCGAAACAGGCATTTTGTTAACCTGAAGCCTCCGAAACACACACATGAGAAATTTTCAACTTCCTCATTTGAAATGCGATTTCTTTGGAATTTGCATGGTAATTAGCCTTCCCTGAATGGTATTTGTATAACAATTTGTATTTTGCTCCCCCTCTTGGAAGATAGGTAAATTTGAAAAATTAAATGTCAAAGTCATATTTTATCTTGAATTTGACAAACGCATTGAATTTTGTTAAAGACCAAATAAGTTTGACCAAAAAAGCTTTATAAGCCTTTAAGTACATTGGAATAGCAAATGAAAAATTGCAATTGAATTATGTTTGGAGAACAAATGTTGTCATTTAAGTTGATAGAATTAAAATGTTGTTTTTGTTCAAATTTATCATATTTGTCACAGTTGTTCATTATTTTTCCAGGTTTCTCATGTAGTTTAAGCTCCAGAACCAAAAAAAATCCATAATTTAGACACTTATAGTACTAATTTTAGTAGAAATGATTATGAAAACATATTTTGAAATTTTGACCCTGTTTGAGAAAAGTTACACCCTTTACTGTGAAAATGACCATATTACCTGGTAAGAACTTTGATTTTGGCCTCTTTGCTTTCTGCTTTGCATTGCCATTGGATTCTGGTATGATCTCATCACTCACAGACCTAGGTATGTGGGATTTCCTTCCATCTGACAAACATAAAACAAAAGTAAACAAACATCATAAACTGATAAGAGATCAAATTGTGGCAAATTTTCTGTGACTCTTAGCATAAAAAGGGCAAGAGCCAAGAGGTATCATTTTAAGAAACTACTGCCCAAGTGGCTTCTGCATGTCTCAAAACTATATGTAAGCAAAGGAAGGAAAAACTAGATGTATCTTCGACTGCGCCTCCGTCATTGAGCCATTTTACAAACCCAAACAGGTTCTCAGAATATTCTGATTACAAGCTATTTTTCATAACATGTATGACCCTTTGATCTTTGACCTCCTGACCCCAAATTCGAATCAGTTCATAGGCTTAGCAGGAAACATAATAATCTGTCCATCAGTTCTAATGATGTGATCACATGCTATTTTTGCATACATAATGAGCCCTGTGACCTTGTGGATCCAAAATCTAATCAGTTCATTAGCTCTGCAAGATACATGTATACATGACCTGTACATGTACATGACCCAAGTACATATAAAAAGCAATATGTACACTAAATAATTTAAAGATAACACAAATCAAGTGCCCGTGCCCTACCTCTTTTCCTCCTAGCAGCACCTGGAGAGGATCTCAGATTCTCAATTGCTGGAGCTTTACCTGATGTATCATCTTCATCAACTGCAATGAGAAAGAAAGAGCTCTCAAAGTAGGACCAATCATAGTTCATACATGAATGATCACAAGAATGTCTATATCAACAGAAAAAGAAAGGGAAGCCAATGCCCCCCCCCCCCCCACCCCCTCCCTATTTAGTGATTAACCAATACAAAGAGAAAACAGGAAAACAACACGGAAAGATGCCAGGACTACCCTTACCAGTAAAATTGTTAGTTTGGATTTCATTTTCCAAGCAAGACAAGTGTACTCTGTATTGGTGGACTTGGGCTACACCACTAATTATTAAACATCTATATGAAGTCAGCTCAGACATCCAAGGAAGGATCTTCAGCCATCATTAAGACTAAGAAGTCTTTATGGTGGAAACTGCGAATGATTGGAATAAAATTCATCATAGCTGACGTCTACACAAACCTTATAACAATATTTCAGTGGATCATGAGCCAAAATCCTGGCTGTGGAATTTCTTGATTAAGATTCTTTTTCATTTTGTTTTTTCATTGTTTAAACAGTAGGTATTACAGTAACCGAACAGTCTATACTTGGAAGCATTGCGGATGGTTTTCATGAATAAATAAATGAGGCTAAGGGTGACATGCGAATAGAGTAGCACATGCAACTTACCATTGCCATCTGGTGCATCTGGTGGTTTTCTTTTCTTTTTCTTCCTCTTACTTCCATTGCCCACATTCGCTATATCTTCTGTACTGGCTGTAGTGTTTTGACCTCTGACCTCTGTACTCTCTGACACGGTACCTCTCAGCTTGCTCACATTCGACAGTTGGGAGTCACTGGCATCCACTCCTAAAAAATTGAAAGTGTTCCATTTAGTGTGTGATTATTTCATGTACAAATAATTTGGCATGTACATGTACAATCAAATTTTTGAATAGCAAAATGAAACTAAGATTACTGGACCTACGGTAATTAAAAATATGCAGTGGTCATACCATCATATCACTTCTATTGCACTCTCAATCAAGAGAGGGCATTGTGGCAAAGTGACAGAGAAATGTTGATTACTAATGTGTCAGCTCAGACATCCAAGGAAGGATCTTCAGCCATCATTAAGACTAAGAAGTCTTTATGGTGGAAACTGCGAATGATTGGAATAAAATTCATCACAGCTGACAGATAGTGTACATTAAAACAGTTACTATACATCTTCAAGTACTGTAAAGGGCAAATGTAAATTGGGACATGTCCCACTGTGCCAGGGGCATGGCAAAACAACATGCCAAACAATGGCTTGTTTAGCGCTACACGCTCATGGAGAAGAAGCACATTTTAAGAGGTCTGTTTAAAAAAATTAATTTGCACACAGATGAAGGAAAAATGTTTTTAATTTTACTCTTCATTTACATGCATGCATATTACAGCAATAATGTAAGATGTCCAGTATAACTCTTTGCTTTATGGATTATGATGCATCTTATACACGGGATATTTTTTTCAGTACCACCAATCATTCTATGACTATTGCTCGAATGATTTATGATCTGACTTGCATTTATGATCCGACTTACCTTCTACATTTTTCTTCTTCTTTTTAGTCTTCTTGGGTGATGCTGTTTCTGTTGGAAGAAATTACAATATAAGGTCCTTAGCACCAGTGACAATGGAAATTTGAATAATCAAAAGCTATTGGCCCGAATTCACAAAGGAGGTTTGTCGACAAACCGAGGTTTATGTACGTCATATGACGCGTTTTACGCGTTTTTTTTACAAACCTGGTTTGTAAAGAACAAAAGGAGGTTTGGCGAAACAAAAGGGAGGTTTGAGCTCAAACCTTGCTTTGTGAATTCGGGCCATTGGGTCTAGAGAAAAGACCGCATGAAAAAGATTTTTAAATTTTTATCATTACAAATAAAAATGTGTAAAAAATGAAATGTTAACTGCAAACAGAGCTCTACAGCATTTACGTTAATTCTCCTCAAATCTTTGAAAGATTTTTACCTGTTTCGCTTGTGTTCAATGGTGGCAGGCTCCTTCGTTTTGTTTGTGTATCCTACACATGAAAATAAGATTTCAGGGAAAGAAAAAGCAATCAGTGAAAAAGAAAGGGGTAGAGGGAAAGCTTCCCAACAACCGCCAACATAAAGAAAACAATTTTCCCGTAAAGACGACATATTTACTTACATGTATGTAATAGTAACTATACATAATATTGATCCATGATACGCTTACATGTGAAGGGTGACCAAACTTCGGGGAGATTTTGACAATATTAGAAAATTTGATATACGATCTATGATTCTCATATTCTACACAAATTTATATACCGGTAGACCTGTTTCAAAATTGGTTCAACTAGAAAATTTATTTTCAAAGCATTCCGGAGATATCGCGATTTAAAAATCTGCAACTTAAAAAGTCATAAAAACAACATGACCTTACTTCGCGCACTGGGGTTTACAGCTGATTTTTCAATAAATGTGCTCTATCAAAAATAAGCAAAAAATGCATAATTTGCAAGGCAAGAGATAACATACAATCACTTTGTACCATTTTTTACTTACAATTTTGAGGATATCTGCTCTTAAAATGAAGATTTCATATAGCTCTAGTCTACCTAACGGTAAGTTGATAAATTTTCAGAACGGACGCAAATGACTGCAAAATTTGCTCATCTTTTGTCAATATTTTCATGATTTCATACTCAATTTCAAAGAAAATTTCATCTCAACATAATTTTAGGTTCCTCTTTCCATTGGTGATATTAGATTTTTGAAATCTTACCGATTTATATAGCGAACTTGGGTCACGCAGGAACTATGGTCACAAGCATGACAAGGCCACATGGCTCTCCACACAGGCAAATGCAAGCCAAGTATTGTTGAGTAATGCATATTTTCATGACTCACCAAGACCTAGTCTCTTCACTACAGTATAGTTATCTTCAGAACTTGAGTTTAAGGCATCACTTTAGCAGGAGAAATTAAAATGCAAAGTGCCACGTTATGTTCAGAACCACGTGGTCTTACAAGTTACAGCTTCAGAGACACGCCATGCAGTCACGAGCAAAGAATCGCAGCTCCGTTCGTCTACGGCACCAAACAGCAAATGCCAATGCCGCATCCACACACACACTCACGCCGTACCACAAGCTTCAAGAAGCACAACGTACAACCGCCGACTCGGAATGCCGCTTCGTTATCTAGATAAGGCTGCTATAACTAAGCCGTTTAATACATACAACCATACCACCAAATACATGAAAATCTTTATCAATGCACGGTTAGGGATTACAAGAGTGATATATCGTATAAATTATTACATTTTCGTCACTAACTTTGATTCAATCAATTTTCTTATTTACTCACCAAAGCAGAAGTCGCCATTTCAAAAGGAATTTGTTTGGCTGTACTGCCCTCTCGTGATGACACTCCTGCAAGTTTTGGTATGGGGTCATGAATTTGGTTCAAATGAACATATTGGACGCATATGCGGTCCTACAATATTCAGCGATCATTGTCGCGGTTGAATTCGAGTCTAAAGTTATGAAATTGTAAATGATAAACTCTTTAAGTTGTATAGCTCCCTCTGAAGGTCAATATATAAATCAAGCTATAAAACAATGTTTCTTTACTAAAATCTACCGTTCGAAAATTATATATCACAACTACATACAGCCTTTTCACACACAGCTAAATTTCTATAAACATGACTAGTATAAACGTGTTTCGAACGTGTTTAAACTAATCACGAGCCTTTCACACACAGAAATTTCGGTGCGATCGTTAATCGTTTCGTGATTAACTACTGCTCGTAAAATGCGCAGTAGTGCCATTGCGCATTGAAGGTCATGTCATATCAATCAAAGCGCACGCTCCATCCAGTTTAAACACGTTTAAACACGAATAACCTTTCACACACAAAATGTCAAGCTCACTAGATACGAACTTCGTATCTGCAGCCTGCTTTTAGGGGCGTATATCGGATCGCGACTTCAGCCTTTTCACACACAGCTAAAATTCATCGTATCTAGAGATGATTATAATCACTCAACAGTTTTAAACATGTTTATAGACAAAATTTCCCAGTGTGAACATCGTTTATACGATGTTGGGATAGATACGAAGTCGCGATCCATACGCCCCTAAAAGCAGGCTGCAGATACGAATTTCGTATCTAGTGAGCTTGACATTTTGTGTGTGAAAGGTTATTCGTGTTTAAACGTGTTTCATACGTGTTTAAACTGGATGGAGCGTGCACTTTGATTGATGTGACATGACCTTCAATGCGCAATGGCACTTCTGCGCATTTTACGAGCAGTAGTTAATCACGAAACGATTAACGATCGCACCGAAATTTCTGTGTGTGAAAGGCTCGTGATTAGTTTAAACACGTTCGAAACACGTTTATACTAGTCATGTTTATATAATTTTAGCTGTGTGTGAAAAGGCTGTTCGTATCTATCCCAACATTGTATAAACGATGTTCACACTGGGAAATTTTGTCTATAAACATGTTTAAAACTTTACGATGATTCTAATCATCTCTAGATACGATGAATTTTAGCTGTGTGTGAAAAGGCTGATATTCTGAGATTTTCATGGTCGCAGCTACCATTGTACGGCCGTAGGCGCTATTTGAAATTCATCAAAATTTACCGGGAGCACCGGTAAATTCTTGTATTCAATTTTTCTCGAAAGCAGAAGTAGTTTAGGCCTTAGGGGCTACATTTTCTAGTGCTTATAATACATCCACGGGGGCATCCAAATATATCAAAATTGTAAAGAATCACTATATCCACCCAATTTTCAAATTTTCCCAAAACTTTGTATTACCTTTAAGCTCATAGAGATATGGTTAAGCTGCACTTGGCGTTTAGAAAGGGGGCGGTACCATATGCCCTCCTTAGAGCAGTGTTTTTCAACCGGGGTGCCACAATAGAAATTTAGCAAAGTCAAATAAATTACTTTGAAATAACATCTATAAACATAACATTTCGTGACAACCAAATATTAGAAACTGCTAGACTAATTTTATGAGGAAATCGCCCTTTAATATAATAAAGTGTCCTTTTTCCTATGCTTCCTCGCAGCAATTACAATGAAAGGCGATTAGAAAATATGACTATCATTATTATGATTTATTACTACAGGTGATGTTCAGGCACGGTTCCAGAACGCACCCCCCCCCCCTCCCCTGAGCGCCAGGGAGGCCATCTCCAAAAAGGTAAAATTAACGTGTTTATACACCTTTTTTTTTTCTTCAGTGTGGGGGCCGGCCCCCTCCCCCCACCCCCCCCCCGCTTAAATCTTATAGTGTGTTGATTACAAAAAAAAATTAAAAAATTAACAGTATTACAAATTATATCTCAGAAAGACGTGTGTACATGTATATGGCACTTGACGAGAACCAGAGTGGTGCAAAATGAATCTTCTGTGATGAAATTGAGATCGGGGTGACGCGAAATTTTTTAGTTCTTGAAAAATTAAAGGCTGCAGTGGCTTTAAAAAAGAAAAGAAAAACACTGCCTTAGAAAGATAAAGAATTGGCGGCATGGGGCATAATCTTATGATCAGGGGGGAGGGGCGTTTCACAAAGCACTTGGCGGCACCATAGCCAACAGCGCGCACCGCATGCACACCATCGATGCGCGTATGCTATTGTCTCTCCATTATGACATCACACAGTGAAATCAAAATGTAGGTCGAGTTACGCGATGTCTGAGTAAACTTTCCCACGGTGACGTCATACGTAAACAAACCTACATCGACCCAGCTAGCTAGCCTCGAGTACATGACCATGCAGTTCAGAACCCGCGATCGAATAAATGAGTTGTCTTAGAACATGGATAAAGCAACTCAAATATAAAGCTTCGTCTTTGAAGAAGAAATACATTTTAAGAAGACTTTTAACAATAACAGCTTATCAAATATATTTAAAAGTAAAGAACTCATCATGTCTGATGAAAATAGAAGAGGGGCAATATATGTCCACCCTAGTGACATGGAGTCTTTAATGAGTAAGGAGAGTATTGTGACGTCCAAGTCAAAAGCTAGTAATAGCTCTGATAAAATTCGAATAAAATCTAAGGCCAGTAATAAAACGTCGGATGAACAGGAGCGACGGAGCAAGAGTACCCCTCCATCGACCGGGGTAAGTGATAGTGATCCTGACACTTGTTTATAATATACTATAAAAATAAAAAAAATCAACAACAAAAATATTAAACACTCTAAAGATCATACGTCCAAATTAAGACTCGACGAAGCAGAAATCGAGTAGAGGAGAGAGAAAGCGTGTTAGAGAGAGAGAGAGAGAAATAAATGATGATAAATATAACGTTGATATTTCATGGATAATTACCTGATATCGGAGCCCCATTGCATACATCTTACAATTGAATTTGATGGTAACTTCCACGGAAAATTTAATTTGATTGGTTGTTGAGTGCTGTTGTCGTGGTAGTTAATATTGATGGCAAAGTATTACCATGAAGGCATAAACTATAATATTATGCAACGGGTAGAGGTTTGATTTTAATGATTTAAAATTAGGAACAAAGTTTTCGAGACTTTGCAAAACTTTATACATTCATTCAAACTAAAGGTGGCTACCGGAAAGACTTTAATTTGTTGTGACCTTGTATATTATCAGGCTAGCCGCAGTGAAAGTATGGCAGCTGGAGCACGGCGTGGCAGCACAATGGGTGATGGATACTTCCGAAAGGGCACTTTCCTTCCCGAACCTGGCTCAGGTGGAAAGGGTCCAGCTAAAGGTCGGCGAGGAAGCAGCCATCCGGGAGAGGGTGCACAGAACCGCCGCGGTAGCCGGTTAGATGACACGTCTTATCAACCGCAGCGACGGAAAAAGAAATCCGATGAACCCGAACCTGCGCTCACCAAAGAGCAGGTTGAAGGTGATTCAATGTGAAAGGAAATTGATTTGTTTTCATTCAGATGACTCTAAAATTAGGATACCAACAATTGAAATCATTATTTTTTTTATTTTTTTTTAAGGTAACCAATCGGTCTGTCGTTTAAAAAATTGTAGTTGGCAAGAAAGGGCTTGCTATATTAAACAAAACGTGGTATATCCTTTTGATTGGAAATGCCTTTTTTTGTGGTAACGTTCATTGCTAATTATTACTGTTGCTATTAATTAGCCGTTCACTCATGGCGGTAATGTCGGTGAACAACCCAGTTTGGGGAAAGTTTCATTGGATAATAATGTGTATTCCACAGTGGACGCGTCCCATGGTATTCTCATGTTGATGAATCATCGCTTACATGAAGTATTCCTACCACCCGTCTCCCTCTCTCTCTCTATCTCTCTCTCTCTCTCTCTCTCTCTCTCTTTCGTTTACTCTCTCTCCTCAGCAGGGCTACCTTTGAAAGCAGGCCTTGTGGGTTGAACGGGACCACCCTGCTTTAATAAAGAAGGAATGAATGAATAAATAAATAAATAAATAAATAAATCATTTACTTTTTCATTCCTCTCTGCAGCTTTTCAAGAAGTTTTCAATCTCTTCGACAGCAATGGCGGTGGAACAATTGATGCAGATGAGCTTCAGTTGGTACTGGGCTCTGTGGACATTCACCTACCCGCACAAGATATCAGGATGTCTTGGAAGGGATTGACAAAGATGGTTTGACTTTCCTTGATCTCTTCAAAGCTGCATCCCTTGTTCTGTCACTATCAAATTGTATCACGTGACAGGCATCGTCCTATATTCATCTTATCTTATTGTATACTCATTTACTAATTCGGTGATCCCCTGGGATGGATACGTGTGCAGATATGAATATAGCTATTATTATTGTTATTATTATTAGTTTCAAGTTCAAGTTTTCAAGTTTCAAGTTTTATTTCAATTCAAATCCATAAAAAAACATATAAGATACAGATTATATACAATATAGAAAACACAGAACACACACAAATGGAAACATGTCTACAAATAGACCGGAATTATACAAAGTAAATCAGCAATATAAATAAATTGGGGAAACTGCAAATAAAACCGTAAGGTTCCGTCGAGGCAGTCCCTGTTATTAAAAGATAAAATATAACAATGTACAAAACATAGGAGACATATTTACATGCAAATATTACTATAGATTTAAAAACAGATGAAGTATTTTTTAATTATAGATTTAAAAGAGTTAAAGAAAGTATTATCACGGATATCTCTGGGGAGAGTTATTATAATCATTATTATTATTATTCATTATCATAATTATTGTAATTATTTGTATTCATTATTATTATCAGATAACATTGATTTAATTTGATTTGTCTGACACTGGTTGCAATAATAAAATGTACCTAATATACATGATATGGACGCTTTCCGTCTTGAATCATAAAAGTAAAAACAAGAATATGTAACAGTGCAAAAACATCCTTATTTGATGTTTTAGAATAGGTACATAAAAAAAATCACCTTAAGATACGGTAAGGCAATAGACGAGAAAGCTCCAAAAGGAACTACGCCGACCCCCCCCCCCCTCCCACCCACACACACACCCACACACGCAATCAATGACTAATATGAAGATTACTAAGGTCTCTGGCGTATGGCAAACGCTCATC
Source organism: Strongylocentrotus droebachiensis (assembly GCA_035222895.1). Taxonomy (NCBI): domain Eukaryota; kingdom Metazoa; phylum Echinodermata; class Echinoidea; order Camarodonta; family Strongylocentrotidae; genus Strongylocentrotus; species Strongylocentrotus droebachiensis. The sequence goes on from JAVYIG010018131.1 coordinate 16,848, forward strand.
TATTCATTTGATTCTTTACAGGGAGCGGGGAAATCGACTTTGAAGAATTTCTGCAACTGATGACAAACACTGACAAATTTCTAGAAACATTTGGTAAGTGCCAGAGAACCATCATGTTGACTTTCATTAATGATTACTGCTAACCCAGTTCATAGAATACATATTCAGGTAATGAAACTCCGGAATGAAATTTAGCAAATATTGGGAAAAGGAGTTTTAATATGATTTCATACGAGTTTTTATATGATTCATTATTTCCAAAAATGATACAACTACAAGCCCTTATATCATTTCTTTATTCTTGATAAGCAGAACAATGAAAAAGAAATGGTAAATAACGGTTATGTCATCATACTTTCCTATTGTTGTTCCTTTCGAGTCTGGTGTTTCAACTCACGACAGTTACACTATTTAACATGTATAATGTTTAATCAATACTGATCACTCGTAACAGCTAAAGATTTGTTTAGAACACTCAAGAAATATTCAAGAAATGTTCTCTCCATCTCTGTGACATGGTGTCTTTCCTTCCTTCCATCCCTCAGCGGCGGGCCATGATGAACATCCTGAGGATGAAGAGGATGCAGTACTGGTAGGGGGCCGAGAGACCGTTCTCTTTGATGCTCTTACCAAGTTCATGAAGACATCCGCTCTTACACAAATGGATGTTCTCCAAAGGTACCGGGAATTTCTTTTTATCCTTTTAAAAAACAAAACATCCAATCTAATTCAAGTTTATGCATATTACGAAACATTCATTTGTTTATCATTACCATTTTATTGAATGATCTATTAAAGTAAAATCAAAAGTTCGAAAAGAAAAAATCATTAGCAGTCAAAATGACTGAATTGCTGAGAATGATCATAAAAAAGATACGTTAATTTTTTTATAAACTTGAAAATTATTACTTAGTTGAGTGTTATTTGACAAAATAATCGTAACTCTTACTGTTTCTATATATCAATTCAATATTTGTATATGTCTATTTATCTCCACCTTTTTTGGTATTGTCGTCCTGCCTGTCATCTTCTTCAAGTAAGGTTGATTGATTACATATTGGACCCTTCTTACGTAAGGTTTTTCCTCATTAAGATTGTCCCCAAGCCTCCAATGATCCTATTTTGTGTTGTTGTTGTTGTTATTGGTGTTTCCTTTATTTATCAGATACTTCAATACTAAATACAAGCGTGCTCAAGCCCCTCATGTTGTCATGCATTACGCTGCTGGAGCAAGACTCATCGGTCTGACAGAAAAACAATTGGTGCAGCATCTCGATCGCTTGCAAGCTAGCAATGAAGGTAAACATATTTGATTAACAAAATAAAAAAAATTGAATATCTATTTATCAAAAGTTGAACAAACGATCTAATACTTTTATCGGCGCTGCTGTGTAAATGAGCTCACTGTCAGTATTGTCGTTTTTTCTTTTCTTTTCTTCTGGGATATCCCTAATGCGCTAATTCATTTGTTCTCTTTCACATATTTTAACCTATCTTCGTCATTAGTCACGTAATTATCTTGCCACTTAAAGCACTGCTGAACATATTGTCAGTATATCATAAATATTCTAATTTCTTATAACAAAACTTTCTTTAGAAAGTAACACTTTGCCTTTAGTTTCAAATATTCTACTATTCTAAGTAAATGATTATCATCTTTTAGCATTGAAGAAGAAAAAAGTTGAAGTGTTTTATGAATATCCTCATCTTTGCAAACATCACATTATGATCCGTTCACATCCGTTAAGCATAGGCATGATTCGAATTCATCCTGATCCACTGAATATCTAAACCAGTCACCGTTATTTTAACCCCTCTCCCCTCCCTCTCCCTCTCCCCCTCCCCTTCCTCCCTCTCCTTCTTCCCCTGTCTTCTCCCCGACGTTCAGACTCTGACTACAAGTCCCCCTACGCCGAGCCTCTCCGTATCATGCTCGCCCATTGCTTAATGTGAGAAAGAAGAAGAAACGTCGAAAGGACGAGTCGGTTGAGGATATTCAAGAAGAGCGACCCCGACTCACGGGAAAGATACGGATCAGGGTTCATTGCAAATCAGAAAAACTGGCAAAAGTAGAAGAGAACAAAAAAGAGGAGGAGCTCGTCAGTCAAGTTAGTAAAATAACAAATTAACAAGGTTTTAAGGTGCGGGAGAATGTCCTATAGTAGTGGCGTATCCAACAAATTGTGGAACTGCTGTTACCCCCCCCCCCCCCCTCCCGAAGACCTACTAAAATCAATATAATTTATATTATATCCTGCATCAAAAATTTGTTGGCTTTTGATTAGTTGAGAGCTCGTCACATGACCAAAAATATTTGAGCTATTTTTAGAAAGTACTATATGAGAGTACTATTTTGGTTTACTATTTGGGAGTTGAAAACAAAAAGTGATTTTTTTTTTTTTTAATTTGAATAAAAAAAAAAATCAAATCTTAACTTAATGAAAATAAAATATTTTAAATCTTTTTTAGATAAAAATTGACATTTTTTTTGTTCTAATTTTTTTTCTTCCCAAAAACGTTTTTTTTGTTTTTGTTTTTAAATAAATTTTTGATGCAGGATATAAAACAAATACACCATGCCTTCTTTTCGAGGTACTGGTTAAACTATGGGCCTCGGTGACTCCAAAAGTACCATTTGCTTCGGGGCTGCGCCCCTCAGCAAGTACTATTGGAGTCACCTCTTGCGCATAGTTTTAACCAGAACCTCTCAAGGCAGTGTATATTTGTATACTAAACATGTAGGTCTATTGCATACTAGGCTGCCCTCCCCCATTTTCGGGGGATAACTTCCCCCTCATAGTAATTGCTAGTTTTTTTTTTAAAGGTATTACATTTCTATTTATAGAGTAGAAATAACGTTTTTGTTATCATTTGTAAGAGAAGTAAAAACTGTAAATCCTTCTCATATTCTGATTTGTTTGTTGTTGACATTTTGCATGTACTATTTTCCATAGTCATATTTAGCCAATTTACTTTATTTATTTGTTCCTTTTTTAATTATTTGTTTCTCTTCTTCCAAATTCTTTGCTTCTTCTTCCCGATGTCCCTCTCTCGGCTCCTCCTCCTATACCATATAATGTTACCCCCCCCCCCCCCCCCTCCCCCGTCCTACCATCACCCATATGTTGTGGGACAGGATACAAAGAAGAAGAAGATAGAATGGGTTCCTCGTCTTGGTTGGGTTCAGCCTAATGTCAAGAGAGTTGCTGATCGTCTGCCGAAGATGAAGATAACTTATACTATGGATGATCTCCCAGCTATGAGGCAAAAGGTAATGAAAAGTATTATTCTCCATATAGGATCCACATTCAGATACCGGGGAAAACAAATCGACCATCCCTCCCTATTCGAACAAAACTTACTTGATGCAAAATGTTACGAATCACTTTATTGAACTGCAACGGATTTCTAAACATTCATGAACCCCATTTCAGTTCCGGGGGTGATTAGTTGTTATAATTTCTGCATTTATTCCTATTTTCTCTTCCATATCTTTCCCTCTCTTTTGTCAGACAAATTGGCCCGAATTCACAAAGGAGGTTTGTCGACAAACCTTGGTTTTCGTACGTCATATGACGCGTTTTTACACGCTTTTTACAAACCTGGTTTGTAAAAACGCATCGAAACGCGTCATATGACGCACGAAAACCTAAGGTTTGTCGACAAACCTCCTTTGAGAATTCGGGCCATTAGGTCTGCGACGGTAAAAACAATATTCGACCTCGGATGATAAATTTATCACAACGGCTTGTAAAACAGCTTAAATACTGTGATTTCTGCGAGGACTGAAAAGCACCCTGCCTCTCAATAACCCACGACTGTTATTTTGTTTGAAATTTATAATTTTGAGGAGACTGTTATTCACAAGGATTAAATGGTTCTAATAAAATAACAATTTCAGACTTTAAACAATGTTGAGTAACATGAATCTATGTCCATTTCTCCTAGATTCAAGTTGCGACCAAAGAATATGACCATGATCTGGCGATCTACAGACGACGTGCAAACAATCTCCTGTGGAAGACACTCCAGTGTGATCGAATGAAAGGAACACAGTTGAATAACTTTAAACGAGTATTTGATGCATACAGCGACATAGGCAAACTCGTGGTTATTTAAAGCAAAGCTATATCCCTATATCTATCAAGATAGATCTGTAATTATGTAATTCTGAGCAACAGAATGATGGCATAACAATTGAGAACGATAATTTGACCTATGAACATTTTAAAGGAAACTGATAGAGGTAACTGAGAAGATTTACAATACCAATTATCAGATTATTGGAACGCAATGGGTAACACAAAACGAATCTTGTGCAAATATGACACAGAATTCCATTCAATAATTTTGATTTGTTCTCCATGGATGATTGTTAAACTCGTTTGGGTTTTCTTATTGATGCATTCATTTTAACAACGTCGTTGCTTGATGTATGAATTGCCTTTGCATGTTCAGTAAACGGAGAAAATGACAAACAATAAATATGTCGTGTTTCACCGATGTCGGGCTCGCTACTGGTTTTTAATCAGGTGACTGTACTGTTAGTGTGAATTAAGTCGTTTATAAGAAAGTTCTAGCACAGATCATCTCTTACAAAACTATTGGAAATTTGCTTGCTTCATTGTCTTTCCGAAGATTTAGAGTAGGACCGTATTTAATAGTTGACCAACAGAAAATGATGAAGAAGTGATAACATTAAAAGAGAACCCAACATGCATACAAAAAAAAAGAATCATTGTCGTTTTGCTACTGTATGCATTAGTGTTGCCAAATTAGGGCAGGTTGGGCAATTACCTCTCATCTGAAGTTGCATGTTATGCTCCCCCCCCCCCCCACTCAGTGTTATTTAGGGTACGCATATGCTTGTTCCCTCTTTTTGAAAACACCCCCTATTTGAGGACTGCCAACATTTCCGAACCCCCCTTTCGCGGGCTTTTCGCGGGCTTTTCTCGGGCTTTTCCTGCCTTGGAGACCCCCCTAAATCATGAAAAATGCTCAATGTAGCCCCCTAAAATTCGAAATAATTTCTGAGGAGTCCAAAGAGATGAGAGCAAAAAAGAAAAAACACCCCCTTTTTAAAGAAATCTCCGGGTGAAAAGTTAATACACCCCTTTTTTTACAATTCTCGGGCCGGACTTCGTCGCACGAAAAGTACCCCTTTACCGGACATTTTGGTAACACGCATGGGGTTCGTCCGTTCTCGGAGTGGGGGGGGGGGGGGGGGGTTACGCTATTTAGGCAACCAACTTTAAACAGCACATAATTCCGGCACACATGCTTGAAATGCCACCCCGTTCCCTTTCCAACATGACTTAAAGGTAATGCAAAATTTTGGGAATTGGATATATAGTCATTCTTTAGAATTTGATATATTTGGATGCAAAGTCTTGAGAGGGAGCTATACAACATTTATTATTTTACAATTTCATCAATTTAGTTTCGATTTCAACCGCGACAACGACTACTGAATATTGTAAAATCG
>JAVYIG010018132.1:0-22325 GCA_035222895.1 Strongylocentrotus droebachiensis
CTTCAAACAGCAAAATCCTACATATTCACAGTTTTAGTGCAAAAGTGACTTATTTTATAAATCTTTCAATTCAACATGAAGTTTTTAAGTTATTGATATGAAATTGCTCTCACATATTCCTGATAGTTAATTTCGTTGAATGAATGGGTTAAAATAATAGAAACACAATCTTCATGATATATTATAGGGGAATTCACTGAAAAATGGACTAATTATCCATTTTTTTTATAAATTCAGAAGAAATGTTTAAATCTCCGCGGTGTACCGCTTAAATTTTAATACCACCATTTTCTCTGATGTCTAAGCTTCAAGTTGATACCAAATTTGGCTGCCCTATCTTGCCCGTTGTTATGTTAGAGCCGATTTCCCTTGCCACATTGCCCCGAAAAATGTGGGTTTTTTTGGTCCGCGGCTGAATCATGAAGGATTCGTGGGCATAAATCACGGCGCGAGGGGGCGTGTGACACTTGTTCTGACTAGTGTCCCTTTATAGAGGGACACTAGTTCTGACACCGCGGACCAAAATAAACACATTTTTCGGGGCAATGTTGCAAGGAAAACGGCTCTAACATAATAATGGGCAGAATCGGGCAGCCAAATCTGGTATCAACTTAAAGCTTACACATCAGAAAAAATGTTGGTAATAAAATTTAAGCAAAAATCCCTGGAAATCCAAACATTTTCTCTGGATTTATAAAAAATAAATCCCCAAACATGAGTTTCGCCGGCGCACTTTGGTTCGTCCTTGGCCCACTCTACGGCGTCACGACCAGATAGAAGTGCTGAGTAACTATCGTAATCGGGAAATTTCCTGCAAATAGTGTCGAGCATGGAGTTTAGCTAGTCTTCTGGCATCACTGTGTGTTGTGAAGGGGCAAGGTGAGCTATGCACTTGAACTCAACCTGATGGTTTCTTTTGTATTAGAGAATAGGATTAAAATTAGTATGACACTAACAAAACGGCATGGAATCCCAATGTTGAACTGTATTGTTTTTTTATCTGGGCCCTTTTGCATTAAACTTAGCACTGATGAAAACTTTGATTTGATTGTCTGTTTAATAAATGGTGTTGCCATGGTAGTTAATATTGATGACAAAGTTACCATCAGCGCCTTAGCGGTACGTTTTATGAAACGGGACCCAGAAGTCCCATGAGCCCCACAATCATGTTGGACTCGTGGGCTTTTCGACAACTTTTCAGACACGTCAAACTCGAAACTTGGAATTTGAAGCTACTGAAGGGTAGAACTGTTGAAATAAATCAAAAAGAGGCTGAAATTTGGAGAACGTTTGAAGGAACAGGCGTGCGCAGCATAGATATTGTTGTTCAATTTCCTTGGCAATCACCAGCAATTATCGCTCACATTTTATATTGCTGATGTACACACCATAGATGGATAAATTATAATAGTCATTTGGCACTTTGCAATATAAACAAATACCACAGATACATTGGTTAATGGAGGTCGATAGGTGATCATAATAAATAGTGCAAACAAACGGCAAAGAAATTCAATCTCAAAGCTTATAGACAATATTGATAATAGAGTCACACCAGAGTTTCGTGAAGTATATTTCTACCACAAGCACGCACACACACCCACACACGCACGCACGCACACGCATGTACACACACACGCACGCGCACACATACATAATAATAAAACAAGTGATCCGCTTCGGAATACTCAAACATTTATAGAGGAGAAGTGTATATGATTGTAGGGGAGCAGTAGAGCGTGGGTGTACGTGTATATGTCTGTGTATGTGAACTGCTTTGAATCACATGACGATTAGAGAAAAAGGACATGAGTATAACGGTTATATTAATTTAGTCTTATATATATATGAATAATTCCGTGAGAGTAAAGAAGATTGTTCGAACTATTTCTTATCTTTCTTTCGTCCCTGTATCTCTCTGTTACTTCGTTTTCTCTTCTCTATCTCTCTCTCTCTCTCTCTCTCTCTCTCTCTCTCTATCTCTCTCTCTATATCTCTATCTCTATCTCTCTCTCTCTATCTCTCTCTATCTCTATCTCTCTCTCTATCTCCCTCTCTCTCTATCTCTTTCTCTCTCTTTCTCTCTTTCTCTCTCTCTCTATCTCTCTCCGTCTTTCTCTCTCTTTATCTTTTTCTAATCCTGCCAGTATTACTGCCCACCACTGCCAGGACTGATACCCATCTAAATCCCCTGGGACTAGATAGACAAATACGGGTAAAACAAACACCATGTCTAAGGATGTAAGCACTGATTAAAACGATGAAGAGAATTAGAAAAGGCAAAATGTAGGGAATATAATAAAAATTTTATTACCCAAATATATTAAAAGGCCTATACATGCTCAGATAAATATTTGTTAAAGCCATTGCATATGATAATCATCAAAACTATTGCATCATTATTATACACTTGAGAAAAGGGACGTAGCCTAGCTCTGTCTTTGATTTAAGAAAGATTAAACGTAGACAATGAAAATTATTATCATGTAGGCTACATGTATATGTACTTGTTGTCGTATAAAATAGTATACAATTACATTATACATTTCAGATTTTTCTATAAAATAGAGATGAATGAATTTAAAGTACTGTAGAATCAGAAAATTATCATAGTCTGACAAATATGACGTTATTTTTGAAAATATTCAATATGGCTACTCAAATGTTGGTGAAGAATATGTTAAGGGGAAAAATAGAAGATAAAATGGCAGGGTTCGTAGTGCCCGTTGTGCACACGAGGCGTCATTTGCAGGAATATCACACGGTCCCCGGCGTTCTATGAATCTGAAGAACTACACAACAGAACTCACGCATGCGCACATGCCTCGAAACTGACGTACACCACTTCCGTCGAAGGCATCTTAATAACTCTTGCATGACAAGACCTCATTTCGATAGCGTTATTTACTGCGCTATTAAAGCCCGTGTATTATTTCACACGCCACCAATTCAATGCAAATTCTACAATTATGTCACTCTCACATAGTGCGTTAAAGACACTGTCGCAAGCATGCGTCAGCTAAATGACGCCTCGTGTGCAACGGTATTAAAGATTAAGTTGAGCTCTGGTCATGTGATCGTATTGTGAAAGAAACGGTGTGGAGTCGATCAGAAAAGGTTGATCATCTAGCATATAAGTATTTGTGTGTATTGCAAGGTTCTGGAATCATCAAAATGATAAGAAATTTTGCCAAGTCTTGGTAAGTTACAAGCGTTGTACACAGAATGATGTATAATTATGGGACTACACGAACACGTGGCGTAAAAATCCGTCCCGATTTTTACGACGTTACATGCCATATTTAGAATATTAAGGTATTTGAAGAGCCATGCTTTTCAGGGAGCATGTTTTATCTAACGTTCTTCCACACTTGCATATTAACAATGACAACGCTCACAAATTATTTTTCACCTCTTCCCAGAACTCAACCTTCTCTTTAAAGAATAAGCGTTACGATAGTGTTGACAGACTTAAAAGAAATAAGTGATCATGGCGGATAATAGGGCCATTAGTGACACACGAACTGCACTTGGGATATTACTCGATGCTGAGTTTAAACAAGCATTCATTATGTCAGTCTCGTCATAGCAACCAGCGTTGCGCATCACGTGAGCAATGTAACTCTGTTCTTGGACTCCATGGAAGAGATGTGCCATGGGTCCACTGGCGTAGATGGCGACATCGTCACCGCCATGGGACTCAGAATCGAGTGGGACGATAGCCTGTTGTAAGTAGTCCGGATCCTCTGTGATTAGAATAAAAGTTTAAATAGTAAATAGAAACTTGAAAGAAGCAATTGCTTTGTAAATGCTCTGGAGATTCATCATAGAAGTAGATAGAGGGGGGAAAAGGAAGAAAATTCTCAAGATCGCGACGAAATGCATCAAGGTGATAAAGTTTAAATGCACTAGCAGAATTTTCACTATTATTACTCCTTATGCTTATGATGATGATGATGATGATTATTGTCATTATTATTATCATTATTTTTTGGCTATCATTAAATTCTCATTATTATTATTATTGTTGTTTTATTGTTATCATCACCATAATTAATGATATTATCATTATTATCATTATAGTAGTAGTAGTAGTAGCAGTAGTGGTAGAGGTAGTACTAGTAGTAGTGGTAGTAGTGGCAGTTGTAGCAGTGGTATCGGTACTATTTGATTTGCCGTTGCTGTTGCTACTGCTGCTGTTGTGGTTAATGATGTTTTTCTTTTCTTCTAATGATCGTTGTTGTTAGTAAATGATATTCTCACCTGTGTCTATTTCAGTTAGATTGGGCCTCATCCCAGTATAATTGTAACTTTGACGCACTTCCTCGGCACCAGGACCATTCAAATAACCCAAGGTAGTAAATGGTAGTTCGTCCGTCCCGAAATATCCAGCTAGTCCTTCGGACGGAAGAGGGAATATTAAGAATTAAATCGGCACAATTCTTGTTTTTGATTAGATAAAGAAACAAAATATTGAAAATGAAATGAGGGTGCTGTGTGTGTAAAAACACACATATCTGTATAAACATGGGACGCCTTTGCGGCTTGTGCTTTAGATTTGCATAGAATTGGTTTCATGTTTAACGCCTATTAGAACTCATCAATATAGATATTGAACAATGAAAAATAGCTATCATACCCAGTGGTGTAGTGGCGGGAGACAAACGGGGAGGGCACCTGCCAACGTACCCCTCCCTCGGCGCAAAAACCAAATATTAATGGACCGTAAACTATGAATCTCTCTCTCCACACCCTCCCCTTTATACTCGATCGCCTTGTGACTTCGCATGTCAATCTCTTAGTATGTCCGAACCCTCCCTTCACCCCTCTCTATGAAATGAGTACCCCCCCCCCCCTCGATGTCCCACGCTTCGCCGTCTTTGTTACCGGAGAACGTACAAGCAATGATATGAATGAAAATGCTTTATTTATTTTTGTTTACGTCAATTGATATAGACCCTCATTGAGTTTAAACAAAAAGAAAAGGAAAAAACCCTAAGCAAAAACCACATCCGGAATAGAAAAAAATAGAAAAAAAGTCAAAAGCAACAAAAGGGGGAACAAAGAAAGTTTGTAAATTATTACTTACCAAGAATCTTATTCCCTCTGTCAGGATATCCACCAATGCCCATGGTGTGGGCGTGGTCTGCAGTTACTACGATGAGTGTATCGCTATCACTCGTCATCTCCAAGGCCATAGCAACGGCGTCTGACATTGCTATGGCATCTCCAAGTGCGTTGTAGGCGTTACCAGCATGGTGGGCGTGGTCTATACGTCCTCCTGAAATAAAGTACGATTTTATTTCATATATTTCACATATGTTTTACGTGTACTTTTACTTTGTCACTGATGTATACTTTGTAAAAGAAACTGCAATTCGGCTCTCGGGCCTCGAATGTTTTTTAATGAAATAAACCATTTAAAATAAATAAATAATTCTTATCACTATGATAAAGAAAGCAGGATAGAATTAAACGATGCTATGAAGATAAAGTCAGAATTATAAATTCACCATTAAGATAACGAATGAGGAAGAATGACTGAAGAGGCGAAAACGGAACAGAAGACAGAAAGGAAGTGTTTTAGGGACTTTGGCCGCAAGGTATAGGAGAATAAACGTTCAAAACTACTGGGACCTCTTTTCCGTGAACATAATGATTATGTAATTAAATCAGTTAGTGAAAATATTGTGATCATGTTATTGACAATTAATTGGCGCTAAATATATAGATAGACAATTGCTTTATCAAGATTTGAATTGGACCAGTTTCGAAATTATGGGCCATGAGATATACCTTCGACAGCGAGAAAGAACCCCTTCTCTTCTTTTTGTAGCATCTTGATAGCTTTCTCGGTCATGCTGGCCAGACTAGGGTCATTACCCTCCTCAGATTCGCTGGCGTATCTCATATGGGAGTCTTCGAAGAGACCTGCAAGAGGGTGAAAGAAAGTTGATCAGAATCGCATTGTTAGCCAACAAGAGATGGGCCAACCCGACTCAATAAAAATGATTAATTTTGTAGTTTTTTTGCCCAGAAGGATACAAGTAGAGACTTAACAAATCCCTACCGTGCTTCTTTTTGTCTTTTCTTGTATATATTTCTGTCCTTCTCTAGCCCTCTCTCTTGCTCCCTCTGTAAGACCAAATAATATATTTTAAAAAAAGTGTTTCTTATTTCTGTAAAGAGAAAAGGGTTGCTATTCTACCATTAAAGTACAATCCCCCCCTCTCTCTCTCTCTCTCTCTCTCTCGCACAAACACCTACATACACGCCCCCCCCCCCCCACTCAGTGTTATTTAGGGTACGCATATGCGTGTTCCCAGCACCCCCCCCCCCCTTTTCAGCATAAGTCCGGTGTGTAAAGTCAATACGGGTAGACCTTTTTCTTTTGTTAAGAGCCGGAGATTTTGGGAACACGCATGCGGTCCCTCCGTTCCCGGAGTAGGGGGGCGGGCGGGCATACACGCCAGAACACAATAACGAGTCAAGAAGAAAAGTGGGTAACCATGCCAATGAAAGAAAAAATGAAATGTAACTACAAATGGTATTACCAGAAAAGAAAAGAATGAGCGGGGTATTATAAAAAAAAGACTTGCCAAACAGATAGTCGGTGCTGTCCTCGTCAATCTGGTCAAATTGTTCCTTGTTCCAAACGTAGCGGGCTTTGGTCTTGCCCTCTTGCCATTCCTCGATCAGATTCCTTCCGTCTACACGGTCACCTTTGTCGCTTGGATCTTCCGGGTCAGTTTCAGTGTTATTGTAAAACATCCTTCTTCCTCCCCCAAGGATGACCTTTAAATAAATAGATAGATCATTCTTCAAAGTTTCTATAGTGCCCAGTACCTTGTGGTTCATACATCACTGAATGGTGGAAATGCCCTATCGTGGTAAGTAACTTTGCGGTAGCCAAGGATAACTTTCAAGAATTGTGTAACCTCATTTCTATATATTGACTTTAAAAATGGAACAAATAGTCCGTATTGTACAATATAGTTATTCAGTCACACCGCCAAACCGGTTCTGAACCGAAAAATATTTGGCCATTCGGCGTAAATCAAATGTTTATGTGATCTATTGTCAATTTCTGTATAATTTCGGTAAATGTTGTTATAAGGAAAGAACGATATTATCAGTCATCTAGATATAGTATTCTAGGAATACGTGGCGGAGCGTGGGTCTAACCATTGGAGGGGACACTTCCTCGATTGGGGGCGCCCGTCTTACTTTGAATTTATATATTAATCTTCAAGGCCTCTGAGGGTGTAGGAAGGAGTCTTTCATACTCTTCTTTCTTCGTACGTATCTCCATTTCTCACATTCTTGTTATCTGTATCTTTCCCCTTCATAACCCTTTTCTTCATCGTGCGATGAGAGGGGAGTGGGGGGGGGGGGGCACGTGTCACTGTGCTTTCTGTATCTTCGCCACTTTATCCGACGATTGGTAACTCTATAATCACCTTGATAAACGAGTTGTCTTCGATGAGTTGGAGAGCGATATCCTTGCAGCCTTTCCCATGCTCTCCGTCTTCGATCATGTCAGAGTCTGCCTCCCAGCCTCTCTTAGCTGCGTGTGCGTAGGTAGCAGCGGGCGTGGCGTGGGTGATGCGAGCTGTACTAACGACGCCCGTTGCTTTCCCTAATCGAAGTAAGATTCAAGCATAAAGTAATCATAGTCAGAAAATAAACGTATATATATATATATATATATATATATATTATGTTATATAAATACATAAAAATGTTACGCAACTTAAAATTGATTTTGCCCTTGCTGCCTTCCTTTTGTGGCAAAAACTGTCTCCTCTAGGAATAAAACATACACAGTAACAACCTACATGAAGTAAGGTCTTGATCTGATGAAAAATTTGTCTTGGCAAACAATTGAGGATCGACGTGATTATTTTCTATCTACACTAATGTACCAATGTGTCCACGGTCTTGCACCATCCCGTTTATGCAATGAGATTGAAATGTATTTCGACAGACATGGACTGAATACACGTAATGCCAATTCCCTTAATGTTGTGCCGCCTAAACCAAACATTCAACTCTATTGTCAGTCTTTAAAATATTCCGGTGCTAAAGTATGGAATCTATTACCAAATAACTTTCAAAATGCTCAGTCTCTGGATATTTTCAAATTATTGTACAAAAAAAAATCAAAATCGAATGCATTGTAATGACCCCAAACCCTAAGCTGAAACCTTGCATTTGCATATACATGTATGACTTTATTTTTGTTTCTTTTAACTTCTTCTTGATATTGTTATATATAGCCACCATTCATATTTATAATCATTTTTGTTATGGACCTGAATTGTTATGTTATCATATTTTGTATTACTTTGTATTTATTTTGTATTTTACTTTGTTATACTTGAATTTTGAATACTGAATTCTCATTGTTGCTACTTTTTATACTATGCTTTTAATACCAGGTCCAATATGTAAAACAGATTTATTTCTGATCTTGTGTACCTGTATAAATATGTATGAATAAATAAATAAATAAATAAGGTGTGTGCGTGTATGTGCGTGCATGTGCGTACATGTGAGCGTGTGCGTATGTGTGTGTGCGTGACTGAGAGTCTGCTCGCATGATTTTGAAGGCAGGGAAGGAGGGAAGGAGGGAGGGAGAGGGCGAGGGCGAGAGAGATTTTAAAAAGTGTATGTGTGTGTGTGTGTGCGTGTGTGTGTGTGTGTGTGTTTGTGCGTGTGATAGAGAATGATACTTGGGATAGTAAGAGACCACAAGATGTAATGATTACCGATATTATGGGCATTAACGAGAACCGAGTCGACCTCGCCACCCAGCCCGCTCTCGCAATCGGCATACTCGACACGGTCATCGATGCCGACAACTCCTGATTTAGTCTTGATACCGGAGAAGAAGGCCGTGGCGGTACCGGCAGAGTCGGGCACCTGGGCATCCGTGTTGTACGTCTGTGACGGAGAGATGTGGCAAGAGGCAGAGAGAGAGGGCGAGAGAGAGAGAGAGAGAGTAAATGAGAGAGAGAGAGAGAGAGAGAGGGGGTGGTAAAGAGAGATGCCAGAGGGAAAAGGAGCATTAAAAATACAGAAATACAGAAGCAGAAAAGGAAAAAAAGACATAGAGACAGAAAAGAGTAACGAAAAAGAAAGAGAAAGAAAGAGATACGAAGAGGAATAAAGAGTAAGTGAGAGAGATAGAAGAGGGCGAGGGGGAGGGGGTAAAGAGAGATGCCAGAGGGAAAAGGATCATTACAAATACAGGAATACAGAAGCAAAAACGCAAAAAGACAAAGAGACAGAAAAAAATAGTAACGAAAAAGATAGAGAGAGAAGGAGAGATAGAGAGAAAGAGAGTATGCAGTTTGTTCTTTCTAATAACAATGAATATTAAAATTGGGCATCATTCTCTCATTAGTCACAACCATGACATAAACACAAAGACCTAACTCCCTTTCTTATTCCCTCGTATCTTTAGTTTATTTTATTTCTCATTCTCTCTCCCCTAACTCTTTTTCTGCCCCCTTTTCTCACTTATATCTCTCTTTCTTTCTCCTAGCTCATATATCTACGATTTCTTCATCTATCTCGTTACCCCTAATCTCCGTTCCGATTACGAACAAACTTTTCAATTACTAGCTCCGTCAAAAATGTAACAAACAAACTTAGTAAAGGAATATATAGATAGATAGAGAAGAAAATAAATATATAGATGATAGATTCCTGCATCCTAATTTGAAATTCTCCTCATTTTGATAGTTAAAATCTTACCTTTATCAATCCAACGTGTGGAAATGTTTCCCAAGCCAAGTAATTCTCCTCTCCGGTCTCTCCCTTCAGTTGTCCTTGTCTGATACGGGCTGCCGTCACTGTAGGTACACTCATTCCATCTCCCAAGAAGAAGATGATGTTCTTAGCCTCCCCGATGTTGAGCTGCTGTAGTTCAAGTGCCTTCTGGATAGAATCTCGAGCCTGTTTATTCCAGAAAGCGGCATCTGGGAGATTCGAAAAAGTCACAAAATTAATTACGAAATTGTTGATAATAATATCGCTAGTGATGTTCGTTAAACTTTATCTCGCAATGTATGGTCAACAAAGGGATCTAAAAGATCACGACGTTTCGTGTGCCGCTGCAACACTTCATCAGGTGATAAAATATATTAAGCAAGCATGTTTTAAACTCTACGGGTGGACCGGCGGTCAATACTTCATCCGCAATGAGTAATATATTTAGCATTACAAAATTGTTGTTGGACGTCTTTATCAAACTTTTGATAGATCTGTCGACGATCCTTTCATGTATAACATCATATAACATTTGATCATAATAATCGATTAATATGTATGATAGTAAAGTAGGTTTATATATGACCTTTGTATATTATTTTTGTGTCAATTAAACACGTATTTTGGTCTCGTCGATACGTCACCAGATTATTGAACACGTGGTTCACAGTTCAAGTCCTAGCCCGTCACTAATGTCATTGGGCAAGGCATTAATCTACATTTGCCTTTTGCGTCTCCGACAGGAACTTTCAGCGCCTTAGGGCTAAAGGCATGTGATTCTATATATATTACATTTGTATATTGTGTATGTAGGTATAAATATTTTTTTTAAATGATCGATCAATAGTATATGGACCGAACCTCATGGCATTGAATACCAGCCATAGGTTTTGTAGTGCTGTCAATTAAATGATTTAGAGTCATTATAGTCGTAACACTTGTTTACATGAGCGACTTATCACAGTCAGTAAATATCTAAGGGTACCTTAGTAGGTTCATGGTTCCTTAGAGGCGTGTCGATGTTAAAGATTGATTATAAAACATATTTGCTTTAACGAAACTACCGTTCCGAACTTTGAATTATTTAAGAGGAAGCAAAATACATAACAGCGAATGCCAACAATAGGATACTTAAGCTAACGTGCATGCTACTGTATAATCTATTATTAATGTACTGCTAGTGCGTGATTGTGTGCGGCGGTTTTTTAATGTAAATGTATCGAAATTTCCATTTTTTGGCGTGTATACTTTCATGTGCCTGTGTCTCTTTCGACTTCATTTTTTCCCCATCATGTGATTATTTTTGTATGTAACATACGTATGAGCAACGCATTTTCCATAGTCCTAGTTTATACAATCTGAAATATAATTATAACCAATGTTTTGTATCATTTGATAAACGAACATGAATACAACATAATTCAGTCTTCATAATTTCACAATATATCATAGTTACATTATAGGACAATGTTAACGCACTGCATAGTCATTTAATCCCAAAAACTAGAACCAGCATTGCTCTTTTTTCAGGAAAAAATGAATACTTTTGAAAATGTTGAGTTTCACATTTCTTAACATATTATTATACAAAATAGAAGTTATAAGAATAGAAGTTATAATTTTTTTTTCAGAAAAAAATGAATACTTTTGAAAATGTTGAGTTTCACATTCTCAACATATTATTATACAGAATAGAAGTTATACGTTTTTCCTTCAATAAAACACACAATCTACCCCCAAACCCTCTCACTTCCTTCCCTCTTCTCTATTTCCTTGGACTCCTTGGACTTACCCCCTCCCCCTTCCCCCTTCCCCACCCCCTCCCCATTTCCCCTCCTTTCTACTTGTTTGGATAGGGATTGTATTCTGGGACAGGTTTCTTTACTATATCAAAACGACTTAAGCTGTTGCTTTCGTTCCACCTCTACCTCGCTTTCCCTAAAAACTTCCCAGTTTTACAATTTGTTCAGATGCGGGGAAACTTATTTCCCATTAATGCCAAATTATTTTCCTCCAATTCGTCTTCTTTGAAACTGCGCTTAATGTTATCCGAGGTTACAGATGAACTCATTTCTCTTCCCATGAAAACTAAACAGGCCTACGTGTGTCGGTGAAGGTTGTATGATCTCATGTTGCCTCCACTTATTTTTTTCTATGTCTTTTCTGTATTTGTGTAATTCGGGGAGGGGGAAGGGGCCATGTATCCCAGTATCTACGTCAATGGGGTAAAATAAAACCAGTTTTACTTAAATATTAAAGCTTAAATTTAACCAATAGCATACAAACGGATGGAAAGGGAGGATTCAGCCCAATGATGAAATTCAACGGTCGCAAAAAAAGTGATGACAATACAAAGACTTGCCAATTTGCCAAGTCATTATTATAATTCTCATTTCGGCCATTAGGTACTCAAGCAGTTTAATTTATAGACCTCATCGTGTGTATATATATTTTTGTAATGTAGAAAATATAGTGACAAAATTTTCCGAAAGGTGAGGTAAATGGGTACCTGGCAGGAATTAATTCCTAGAAATGCTGGAGCGCTGCAATGGCAGCTATATAGGCTAAAGCTGGGGCAATAACACATGCGCCTCGGAAAAGAATTCTAGAAATTCCTATTATTATTATTATTACCAGCCTGGTTTGGTTTTATGGTTTGTTTTATCAGAATGCTAAGTAAGCATGCGTGTGTCTTACAATTAGCAACCAGGAGACCTACGGCTTCAAGTCCTCTCCAAGAGGCTTTGTATAATGAGGATCAATGCCTTGCAAAAAGGTACTAGCTCATCGACTTGGTTTCGACTAATCTACCACGGAACTATCGCGTCTCTTCAGCTAATCCAGCATATGCAAGTGTATTGTGTACCATTAACTTGATTTTATTTTTATTGCTTCATTCCGTTTAGTGAATTTGTTTCTAATTATGTAAATTATTTTTAAATATTGTGACTTCTTTTGATTTACCAATATAAACACAAATACAAAAATAAATGCAAAGTGTACGTTTGTTATGCTGTATACGTGGCTAATGATTTCTTTTTTTTAGAAAGGCTACGCCAATATGGCTGCTGATAAAAATACTATTTAAGGCCCAATTCAAAAAAAAAAACAAGCTCTTTCGAAAAACTCACCTTGCCCGTTTACAAGGCTCAGCGATGCCAACAGAAGTATAAAAACCGAAAAAGTAAACTCCATGATTCCTTCAGCTACTTGTAACAAATTCCCCCACTTCCTCAAAGTACATCGGACGAAGTGGCTATACTGGCTATCGATTCCTATCTAGTGCCCGTAACAATGTGATTTACATGAGAGATAAAGAAGGGGTGTTCCCTAAGGTTCAAATCAAGCAGGTGTCAGCTTTGTTTAATCATTAATATCGAAGAGATAAAAAGAGATCAGAGTCCAAATTGTATACAACCTATTTATCCTATTTATAAACAAATCGTTAAGATCCGTCGAAATGACTACGCTGGATAAACTATGCATAACGTGAAAGGGAAACAAAATTGAAGCTCATATGTTTTATGTTAGTTTGACTAATGAGTATGGCTTCCTCGTGAAAAAACTTTTCTTGTCCAAAATGAATAGATCATAACCACAACCAGGATCTTAATATTAGGGCTGTCCTCAGCGCCCTTCAAGTGTCCGGGGTCAGTATTCATCCTACGTGTAATGGTCCGGGATGACTGTCCTGGGTCGATATTCCTGCATGTATTGTGGATGATTGAGGGCGATATTCGTCCTACGTTATTTGGTGCGGGTGATTGTCGGGGATAGATATTTGTCCTGGTTCTAGGACACCTACCCCCTGGACATCCACCCCCCGGATAACCACCCCCAGTCAACTACCCCGTAGGACAACTACCCCCTAGGACAACTTTCCCCTAGGGCAACCACCCTCTAGGACGACTACCCCCGGGACAACTACCCCCCGGACAACTACCCCAGACAACTACCCCCCAGGACAACCACCCCCTAGGACAACTACCCCGGACAACTAACCCCCGGACAACTATCTCCTAGGACAACTACCCCCGGACAACTATCCCCCAGTCAACTACCCCTACGACAACCATCATCTAGGACAACTACCCCCTGAAAACTATCCTAGGGGGTAGTTGTCCAGTGGGTAGGTGTCCGGATGAGATTTGTCCTGCATGTACTGTGGTTGTCCGAGGTCGGTTTTCGTCCTGCATGTAATGGTCCGGGTAGTTGTCTAAATAATATGACATGATTATGCCTACTTTGAACTGAAAGGTGAAACACTTATCGGTCGTTGATCCCGTTTGGCTGCAGGCCTAGCTATCTAAGATTCAAGATTACAAGACATTTCTATCATATCACCCAAAGGGTCTAATTGTCTGTGTGCAAATTTGATCTACTTCCATTACGAAAATCTCTCTCTCTCTATCTCTCTCTCTCTATCTCTTTCTCTTTCTCTTAACCCTCTCTCTTTCTCTCTATCTTCTATGCTCTCTGTTTCATCATCTTTATTTCTCCCTCCCTCCCTCTCCTCCTCCTCTTCCATGTCATCTTTCGGTGCTGTCTCCTCTATCTATCTATTTCTCTCCCTCTCCGAGTGTTGAATTTGTAAAAAGTGAGAATTTCGTTATTTTAACAAAAATGAATTTGTCCCATTTACTTTTCATATACAGATGTCCGTGTTGAAAAGAATGAGATCATACAGATACTAAGAAGAAAAATCACAAAAGGAGGGTGATAAATAAATATGAAAAACTGCCGGTAAGGAACATTTAGAAGAAGAGGCCGTATAAGGTTTTTTTCTTCATGTAAAGAAACACCGAATACAGACCAAGAAGACATTGCCGAGGATATTCATGAGGGAGAAGAAAAGGAAAAAATTCACGGGTTTGAAAATAAAAAATAATGTGTGTATTATAAGACAATAGTCGAAGAAAAGATTTATGATACTCTTTTGTATTCAATTTAGGTTTTCAACATACAGATCTAAACACGAGCAATAAGAAGTACAATAAAGTGTTAATAATGTGAACAAATTTAAGGCAAATCGAACTTAAATAAGAGAAGAAAACACCGTGACGATGTATCTACTAAAATGAATAATGTTCTAAATAGAAGTATATTAGAGGAAATGGTGAACCGACATTTGCCGTCTTCCGTCAAAGACATAAAAGATGTCGGGTTAGGGTTAGGGATCAAAATAGATTTCCAAGTTATGGTTTAATTTAGGAACTCGGTTAGTGTGAATAAATGCGTCGTTCGTAAAACAGTAAATTTTGTTTAGTGATATTCCGTCCAGAAGTGCTTGTCAAGAAGGGGAAAAACGACTTAAGACAACAAGCTATGTGGGAAAAACTGTACCGGAATGATTAGTAGTGTGAAGTGTGATTCTTGCGGTATGACAGTGTTTGCAAATCTATTTCATATTATTCATTTTCGTCATAGATGGAACTATAATAATTCATAGAAAACATTAGATTTAGGAAATTGATTTATAAGGCAAATAATGAATAATAAATGATTCATTTAGAATAAATTTCATTTAGAATAAAATTCAAGACTCAGATTGTTAAGAAAGAAGACGAGAAAAAAACAAAGAGCAAGCGCAACTGAAAGCATTTGATCCGAAAAATAAGAGATTAATTAACGGCCTATCCGTTGAACACGAGGCGTCAAATGGCCTGACGTAGAGCGGCGTCAGTGAATGGTGCGGTTTTTTGACGCACTATGTGAGAGTGAAAACACACAAAACGTGATTAAAAGTAAAAGGCGCAAGCAAATCGTTGATTTATTGGCGTATGGGTTTATTGCCTTTACCGGCTTGATTAGCGCAAGTAACGACGCAATAGAAATGACGCATCGTGTTCAACGGGCAAGCATCGTCGCTTAGCGCCTCTGGTACGCGGGGCGAGCTCCTCTCATTTCCATGACGTCATCTTGAGTCGCGCTCAAATCGCAAGCGCTGCTGGCAGTTGCGTCAAGGCATGCGGCGTGACGCACGGCGTGTGCGATGTAGTTCTGCTCGTGAACGCCAGCAAAGATGTGAGACCAAGGTCCCTGAGCGAAGACAGGTACGTCTGCTCCCCCGTGAGTCTCGGCTTCCAGGGGTATGATGGCGTCCTGTTGCCAGGTTCGTGACTCTGTATAGGAATATAAGGAGAAAAGAATCGGAAAATTTTGGGTTCATAACTTTCCATCCCACTTTACGACATTGAGTCAGCCTATAGTTGCCGGAGTTTCCTATTATGTAATGACTATGGCGTCTCTTGCATGAAATGCGACAAACAGATTTTAGACCACTTTTTTTTTTGGGGGGGGGGAGGTAGGAGGTGGTTGTCTCATATCAGGACATCAATAAGTAATAAATATCAGGAACCCAACACGACAAACTCTATTTTCTCACCCTGTCATCTGCTATCCATTAATTTTGTCCGTCGTTCTCTCTCCAGCTCTCTCTCTCTCTCTCTCTCCCTCTCCCTCCCCCATCTCTCTCGATCTCTTCCTCCCTCTACTCCTTACCTGTATCAACACCGCTATAATCTCGTCTATTGCCGTTGTTAGCCCAGTTGGCCTGGACATTGACCCCACCAGGCCCGTTCAGATAGGTCAATGTGGTGTAGGGCACACGGTCAGCTGACGCTTGATCATCAACGATACCTAGTCACATTACAGAAAAAACGAGATACTTAAAAGAGCACTTGATAAGATAGTGGCTAAAGTTAAAATCAGGAGCCTAGTCGTGTGCAAGCTTTGTCTTAAAGCTCCAATGAAGAGATAGCCACCTGTCAAACTAGTACAGCCGGCCTTTAAAGACCGTCAATACTACTGGGCCAGAAGGGATTAGACCACACAGCGAGGTCACTGACATGTGGCTATCTCATTAACTCAGCTCTCGACTAACATAAGAAAAAGAGGATCATGGGGATCAACAGGCACCGATTGGGGAAGTTTTCTATATAGAGGGAGCAGGTAGCTACAAGTAGGACAGAGGGGCTTAAATTGAGGCTCCACTGAAATACGCACCGTTATATCAGGGACATGCTATCCCTGGTTATATGCTGCCCGATCGTATCTACACTTCCCACTGAAACACTTATTGGTACATTATACTCATTTAAATTATCTACCCGTATCAATATATCTGATTGATACACGTCAGTAAAAACCCAATACACACACACAATACGTGTTGTATATTTGCTTAGAGATATCAAGACGTTCCTTGACGTGCAATTATTATAATAGATTTATTGATTGACGCAAAGGAATTGACAAAGGGTGTGCTATCAGTCAGGAAAACAAACTCTGCACCCGACGATTTATCCAGGCTTACTCGATACAGCAGCAACAACCAATGCAAATACTATTATTTTCATGAACATAATGTTGATTTAATAATTAGGTTATTGGATATAGTTTCTCAAAAGAAACGCCCATGAGTATGATAATTTGTATTTACTGCATCAGATAATATATTCAGTATGTTTGCTCATACGCCTAAATAATCATGATGTGATACGTTTAGTTTGTCAAAAGTCATTGGCATAGGTTGGTATAGTCAGGGAGTTGTAATGATTCATTACAACTCCCTTGTAAAGTCCACTGCCTGGACTGTTTCCGTGTCGCGTATCTAATCAGCTGAGAAAACAACACACCCTCAACGCTAAAAACGGAGACAGTCCTTCCATCCTTACCCTTTTTTCGACGGGTGTATTTTCGGGGTTACGCAATCAGTGGAGATTGTAGAAGATGAGGGGGGAGGGGGGCGGGAGGATAAAGAAGATCGAAGAATAAAAAATAATAACAAATGACAGAATCTGTACTAGTTTATTATCAGTATGCAGAAAACACAAAAGCCTGAAAAATTACCGAGGATGGGGTTATCCTTGCTGGGGTATCCCATGATGCCCATGGTGTGGGCGTGGTCGGATGTGACGACAATAAGCGTGGAATCGGGATCGGTCATCTGTGTTGCCATGTCCACAGCGTCAGCTAGCTCAATGGTCTCGGCTAAGGCATCGTTAGCTCGTCCCGCGTGGTGACTGAAATCTATCAAGGCACCTAAAACAGAGATGAAATTAAAGGAAAATATTTTCATGATACTAGTATTCCACCTGGCAAGTTTCTTGTTCTTATGGTCAATTTCTTCTATTAAATGGTAGTTTGATTATGAGTAAGAGATCAAATGTAGGCAGGGCTTAAACAAACTATCCGTGTAAGACTGGTTAAAGAAAGAAAGGACATCAGAGTCTCTTGAAAGATTTTGTTGAAAGGTAATAAATAGAGATTTCTGCATCCAGAGGGATGCCAAAAAACAATTGGTAGGAAGACCTGGGGGTGTTTCACAAAGATCCTGAGTCGAACTTAAGTCTAAGTTGGACTTACAAATTATGGAGAGCCATTTGTAGCCTTAAAATAAAATATATTTGAAAGCGAAATTTTTAAATAAATTCCACACCAAGAACATAAAATCTCCCAAGATAATAGAAAATATGAATGATTTGAATCAACGTTATATGCCTTTTAAAATAATGTTTAACAAATATTTTCAATGATGCTAACGGCTTTCCATAATCGTAAAGTCCAACTTAGAGATAAGTTCAACTTAGGATCTTTCTGAAACACCCCCCCCCCCCCCCCCGGAGTAGAATGACACTGCAAGAGTGCACTAAATTGGCAGAAGGCAAAGATGTGTTGAAAATGGGAAAATGTTGTAATCAACCTCCGTTACTAGTTTTTCAAAGACGTACTTTGGAACTGATGATCACCGGCCACCGGGTGTGACTGCTTCAACATATGAAGTAGTAGGTGTGATTGATTGGAACTACTTCCTTCAAAGGAGCAAAGGGCAACGAACGTGATGTTCGTTGAGTGTATAGATTGTGGTGACCACGCAGATCGAGTTACATCCAATCACAAAGGCCACATTCAATATGTTTATTTCATATCAGCCAATCAACTTCTACCGAGTGACCTTGATTGTCATTGGCTAACATGAAGTTAATTTGGTTGATAGTGGCTTGTGATTGGTCCTCTCTGATGCAAATAAAAATGTAACTTACTTTCAATCACGAGAAAGAATCCATCTTTATCGTTCGCCAAGACTTTGATGGCTTTCTCGGTCATTTCTGCCAGGGAAGGTTCCCCTGCTCCGTCGGCTGCGCGATCGGCTCCGTACTGCATGCGACCGGGTTCAAACAGACCTGTATTAAAAGTCGTTAATGTAAAACATGAAAATACTTGTATGATATGAGCTACCATTTTGACATTACTTAAAACGTTTGCTAAGATGACTTAACTATCTTTCTCCTTTTTCGCGCAGCCGACGGAGCAGGGGAACCTTCCCTGGCAGAAATGACCGAGAAAGCCATCAAAGCCTAATCATGATCAAGATCATCATATTGCGTCCCACCCCCTTAAACGTTTCTAATCTCTCTCGAAATACTTCTTGGGGCAGTTTTCGACTTTGCCGTAGATTTTCAATGATTTATCCAGTGGGCCTATTTTCTCATTCATGGATTTGCCAGGTT
The DNA here is from genome assembly GCA_035222895.1 of Strongylocentrotus droebachiensis. Classification (NCBI taxonomy): domain Eukaryota; kingdom Metazoa; phylum Echinodermata; class Echinoidea; order Camarodonta; family Strongylocentrotidae; genus Strongylocentrotus; species Strongylocentrotus droebachiensis. The sequence goes on from JAVYIG010018132.1 coordinate 19,290, forward strand.
AAATTTCAAATAAAAAGGTGTCGCACAATTTTGGAAGTTGTTGCGAAATTAAGGCGCGAAATCTCGTGGTAGTGTAGTGGTCTCGTAACCGGGAGAGCCCGGGTTCGAATCAAATCGAGCTCAAGTGCCTTCAATCCTCATTACCAGATCCCGCGGAGAGAACTTAAAGCCATCGGTCCCCTGGTTGCTAACTTAAAAGCGTATGCATGCTTTGTCAGCAGTCAGTAAGAAAAAAAAACATCAACCCCGATCTGACTAACCTATATAATAGACAAAGTGTCTTTTATGCTAAAATTAATGTTGGTGTCAAACAAGAAACGAAATACTAAAATTCAATCTAAAGATTCAAATAATGTGATTCGATTTGGTTGACGGAACTCCATATTTTATTATTTTGCTTTAAATCCCGTCTGTACTTGTTTGGCCAGGGGTTAGACCTCCCTGCAAGGTCACTGACAGGTAGTTATCTCATCAAATCAGCTCTCAATTATCATAAGAAAAAGAGGATCATGGGGGACCAACAGGCACCGATTATGCATTGTTTGGTACATAGAGGGCGCAAGTAGCTACAAGTAGTGCAGTGGGGCTTAAGAACTAGTCGCAACTTTTGTTTAACAGTCAAAACAGTCACACACCTAGTAGATAGTCGGTTGTGGTAGGATCAACGTTGTCAAAATCTTCCTTGTTCCACACGTAGTGCGAGCTGGAGACTGTTTTCTCTCCTCGCCACTGACCAATCAGATTGTTCCCATCCTCACGTCGACCTGTGACGTCATAATACTCAGGATCCTCGACGCCAGTTGGAAGAAATTCCTGTCTCCCGCCACCGAGGATGACCTTTAGAAAGAGTGTTTGTGAGAAGGAGAGAAAGACAGATAAATATATATAGAGAGAGAGAGAGAGAGAGAGAGAGAGAGAGAGAGGGAGAGAGAGAGAGAGAGAAAGAGAGAGGGGGGGTATAGAGCATTGAAGAAAACACAGACAAAATATTACAAATTGATTATCCAAGCTGTCTGCCTATTTCTCGACTTATATACCATACAATCTGTAAATCTATTCATCGATCCGTTCATCTATCGGACCATCCATTAATCATGGCTCTATCATTTCACTAATCGAATTATACATCCATTAATCAATTAATAAATTGATCTATCAATTATTCATCCAATTATCTACCAACCATTCTCAAATACAGGAATCCACTAGCAACGGCATCAGTCAGATATAAATCAGTGAGTCAATCAATTAGTCAATAAATAAATCAATTAATCAATCAACCACTTCTCAATGAATAAAATCAATCAATCAATCGATCCATCAATCAGTCAATATATCAATCCATCGATCAATCAATCAAACTTACATTGATGAAGTCGTTTTCCATGATCAATTGATAGGCCAAGTCATTGCACTCTTCCTGCTTTCGAGGTATATCTGCGTCGCTCTGCCAATCCCTCTCCGGTGAATGAGCGTAGAGGGCAGCAATCGTGGCCCCTGTGACGCTGTCGGTGGTGACGAAGCCAGTGGCTTTCCCTGAAGATAAAGAAGAAAAATCACACGATTTTATTCAATCATTGATGGAAAGAGAAACCATTTAAATAATCATTTACTGCATTTTCTTTGTGTGTTTCGCGGAATTAATGGTAAACAGTTTATTTTGTAATCCGTAGGGTTGTTTCGTTATGGTACTAGTGTTACAAACGGGATGTTGCCAAGCCATTTGGTCTTCATGCGTATAAGCATCATCGTTTTCATTAACCCCCCCCCCCCCCCTCCCCCCTCTCCAGAAAAAAGACAACCGCTACCACCAAGTAAGCAAGCAATCAAACAAACAAATAAAAACAAGCTAACAAAAATAAGGATACCTTCGGCATTTGCAAGATGGAGATTGGAGGGGACTTTGTTGCCGGTAGCCGATGCACAATCACCTCGCTTAGCGTCATCGTCGAGTCCCAAAACACCATCCTTGGTCTTCACACCGCCGAAGATAGCCGTGGAGGTGCTCGCAGAGTCGGCTGCTTGGGCGTCGGTAGAATACGTCTATGAAGGTTAGAACAGAACGAAGAAAGAAGCAGCCGCAGAAAACCATTATTTCCCTAATTTTCAATAATCTCTTCCGCCAAAAGTATTTAGTACTCATGCTATTAAAATTCATTTTATAACTTTTCCCCCTTTATTTTACAGGGGGAATTGCCGCCCATATCGAATGGCGAAAAGGAAAGAGAGAGAGAGAGGGGAGAGAAAGATAGACACAGCGAGAGAGAGAGAGAGAGAGAGAGACAGAGAGAGACAGAGAGGGAGAGAGAGAAAGAATGATAAATAGAAAGACAGAGACAGAAGGGGAAAAGAACTATGAAAGAATCAAAGAGAAAAGACTCCCTTAATACCCATACCTTCCCTCTGATCGGTAGCCATTTAAATTCGCATTTCATCCTTTATGCTAGTGCCCCATCATATAGATCCGATCCTACGCTACGCCATTGGGAGGTGGTGATTATGAGACCAGACCCTTCCCTATAAATAACCACAACAATCCTCATTTATATTCCGGATTAAGGCCTACGGGCTTTATGTAGTTCCCCATTTCATTTTCTAAATATGTATATGAATTATTTTGTATTTTTTGTATCAATGTCATTTTTAACCGAGAAATGAAATAAATGAGAATTGAATTGAATTGAATTAACTAAATCAAAAGATGAATTTTGATTCACACCTTTACGAGACCGCCATGGGGAAAGGCATCCCAAGCGAGAACATTGCTAACGCCCTCAACGCCTTCCTGTTGCCCTTGTCGTATTCTGGAGGCGACCACGGTTGACATGTCCATGCCATCGCCAACGAAGACAATGACGTTCTTGGCCGGTTTGGTGTTGATCTCGAGCCCGAGAGCTTGTTCGATGCTGGAACGGGCTTGCGAGTTCCAGTAGTCGGGAGCTGAAAATGTTTCGAGAGCTATGATGTAACTGTGTTTTGTATTGGGTTTGTCCTTATATTTTACTGTCGAATCTCCATGTCCATAAATTCATAAAA
>JAVYIG010018133.1:0-22323 GCA_035222895.1 Strongylocentrotus droebachiensis
GTGGCTGCCGGGCTCACGATCAATTGGGCAAAAAGAATTTCCATTTTCAGTTTTAAAAAAATTTGGAGTGGACTTTTAAAAGATTATTATTATTATTATTATCTATAAAAAAAAAGGGTAGAAATACTCACCTTTTCTTCTTGTACCGGTAATCCACTCCAGTATTTCCTGGGGTGAACTCCACAGCTGTGGCCGACAAGGTCATCATGCTGTACACCACTTGACTTCAAACCCAAGAAAGATAAATTTAGGCCCCACTGCTTGAGTATAGGTACAAATCTGTTTTGAAAAGAAATAACAGATCTAGTTTTCTTTCAATTCTTTCGGTTCTTGAATATGTCATGAATAGACATTTGTTTTCTTCAACAGCTAGTTAACGATAAAATAAACAAGTTACAATTTCAACATTTCATAAGTCATAGGCTAACTTTTTTTTCTTCTTCTTCTTCTCTGCCTCTTTCACTTCTGGAGAGTCTTGCAGATTTAATGGTGTGTGTCACAATAGACATGAAGTGAAGGGTGTGCAAGTAAAAAGAAAAGTCTTATCAACATTCAACCCTCAAGTAGTAAAGCTGTGGATTGACCGATTAGCTTGTTTTTGTGGAGAGCGTGCCGCAAACATGGGTGATTCTACTGTTTTACAGTCTATTCATCAATCTTTTGTTTTGGTGTTAGTGAGAAACATTGGCAGTTTGGGAGAGATTATACATAACAAAGAGTTAAATTTAAAACCATGCCGCCATGCTCCGTCCGCATGGTAATTAATTCTCGACTGCTTACACTTAAATGTGTGGGGCGTGTGGTGGGAACATTCCAATTTAATAGTTTGGGCAAGTTCTTAATTCAGAAGACTTAGGACATCAGCGATCCCTGGTCAGTCTGAATTCATGTAAGATTCAGAATCGCATGTGTGTAGTTAAATGATTCAAAATGATGCAAAAGTTTAATGATAATTCCCATGATCAAAATAATCCAAAAAAATTAGTCTAACTGTTAGATCTAATACTGGGAAACTGGAACTAGTATGTGATGATGCTTTGTAAGTATGTGTGTATGGGGGTGGGTGTGCATCTTCATGGTCATGTTTTTTAATTATTTTTTTGTTATGTTTATGTTTTTGGGTTATGTTTATGTTTTTGTTTTTGTTTTGCTCATGTAAATTGTCATGTCTCATGAGTCATGTCATGATGATTCATGTAATTTATATTTTTTCTGTTTATTTTATCAATATTTTTCATTTCTTTTTCATCACCTAAAATATTAATAGTTCAAATTAAAACAGGAAGAGACAACACTCATTCAAAAATAATTGAAACCAACACCTCAAAATATCAAGGAAACATCAAAAAGAACAAAGTCAATGAACAACACGAGTAAACAGCAAAGTCTCATGACTGCACACAACCATACACACAAGACAATAAGTGGGACAAAGTTGTCAGTGTTTGTGAACAGCTTGCAAATAAATATTCATATAATCGAAAGACAAAAGGGCACAGATTACGTCTACATTTATACAAAAGTGATATTTAGTATTTTGCCTAGTATTTAATACAAGCTCTACTTATCATTATAATATCTAAACATAACAAATCATTGTGAAATTCTCACCTTGTTGTGGCTTGTTGTTCGCTAGTTTTTCAAGTAGTCATGCAAAACGACTGATCGCGAAGTCTATTTTCCGCGAGGATTGTTTTTGCAGTGCAGATCCAAACATACAAATTGGGAGGGGATGGGAGGGGGGGGGGGGGGGGAGCAGAAACCTCTTCTCCGATGCTTTTCAGCAGGATTTTGGTATTGAAACCCAGGGGCGGATCTAGCTTTTTGCAAAGGGGGGGGGGGGGGGTTGACCCAGTGGCGGATCCAGGATTTTCCAAGAGGGCAAGAGGGGGAGGCCGGAGGGAGGCCGGGGCCCCGAAATTTGAAAAAAGTGCCGACCAATTTTTCGGGTTTGGTGGGGGGGGGGGGGGGGGGGGTAGAAAGCACTACAACAAAATATGATTTTGCCCCTGTCATTTTTCTTTTGGCCAGCCAGGGTGGGGGGGGGGGTTAAATTCTCTAGATCCGCCCCTGAAACCGTTTACATGTACTTAAAACAAAATATATATATCTTAGGTGTTCTTATTTTTTTTAAGTGCACTTTCTGGCCTAACGACCCCCCGCCCTTTGAAAAAAATTTCCCCACCCCAAATCGCCGCTTACGCGATGGGCAATTATAGTGCATGCGGTTGCTCCACAAATATATTTTTCTCATGCCCAAAGTAGGCCTACCCCTTTTCATTTGTGATAATTGCCTCTTTTCATTCATTTTCAAAACACACTAAATGCACCTTTAATTTCTGACAAAACACAAGTTACTCGATCATCCCCGCCCGCCTCTTTTTTGGCCGCCGCCTCCTTTTGTTTACTATTACTATTCAGAAAAAAGGGAAAAAGAAGAAGGGGAAAAAGGCTGTGGTGTACGTTTTGTATAAACAGCTTATATAGCTAATTCAAGCTGAACACATGAACATTTTCACTGTTTCTGAATTTTGAAAACTTGCTTTGATAGCAATGGACTAAAATGATACAAATCATTTGGTTTGTCATACATTGCATCAGTATACTCAAAAACTATTTATAGCACGATCGATATCTGTGAATAAAATAATATACCTTAAATTCGCCATCTTGGAAACGATAAATAGGATAATGACCTGCCTCCTCCGTTTTTGATAAAGTCCTGACAAGAAACTCGTTTTTTTTTTTTTTTTGGCCTATTAAAGAGTACGCATACTTTTGATAATTAAATTTGTCGATTAAATTTCAAAAGAGAGCAAGAACGTTACACTGTTACTATCACTATGAACATGACTGACAAAGAAAGCGGACAAAATATACAGTTCCTCAGGTAGACAAAGGAACATCCCTTCACTGTTATTATGTAAAAATGTGTAGAACAGGTGTCACATGCATATTCACCTTTTTACATAATAGCAGTGAAGGGATGTTCTTTGTCTACCAGAGGAACTGTATATTTTGTCCGCTTTCTTTGTCCATCATGTTCATAGTGTATACCACCAACATGCAAGGCGGAAAGTAGGCCTACTCACTTTTCATAGAAGTTGTATAAAGTGCCTTTTCTAAAGTATAATAGTGCACCATCACTTTTCCTAGAATTAAGAGCCAATTTAATATTACCCTGATTACAGCTCTGAGGCTTTTTGTTGACTCTTTTATTTGTTATTAATTGTGCATTGACTATTTTTTTGTACAGACATCAAGTTGTACGGATTTAAAAGCAAGACGTATACTTTGTTTTGCTCTTATTCAATGTTTATTTGACTATGTTAATCCTGCATGGTATAGTAACATAAACAGGTCAGATCAAAAGAAGTTGAAAATTATACAGAAAAAATGGTGAGATTCATCAACTGTTCTGGTCCAAGAACTCACGTTGGCTACAGCGAATTTCTAAAGCTGTTTTTTTTTTAAAGTCATATATTACATCACGTGCATAAAATCATATTTGGTCGAATCATTATATTCGATCCAACTTCGATCTTATACAGTAGGCTTGCGGGTGCACCATGTGAGAGAGAGGGAGGACTGAGGAGTCCTGAAAAGGACTCTCGGTAATCTTTCTTGAGGGTTAGTCTTGAAAAGGACTCCTGACGACGGATAGTCAACCTGTTCGAAACGTCGAGCCACTCCCGCCACCCATCCTCTCCAAGCGCTATAGTTCTCCTTAGAACTATAAGCTAAGAAATATAACCAGCAGTCTTTTTCAAGACTACACCAACAGTCCTTTTCAGGACTACACACCCTCAAGAAAGATTACCGAGAGTCCTTTTCAGGACTCCTCAATCCTCCCTCTCTCTCTCACATGGTGCACCCGCAAGCCTATTGTATATCTACATCACCATGCAAGCCGATCTAACTTCGATCTTGTTACTGACTTACATGATTATAATACAAGAAATAGCTGATTTAACTTTAACTTACCAGAAATAGTAGGTCGTATATTGGTAATTCGTTTTATTACAATGGCATAAAACATTGAAATTCCCTTTCTAATGATATAAAGGAAATAGAAAACTTTGCTCATGAGAGTCAGAGAAGAGAAGCGAATGACATTGTTATATGATTGACATTTTTATTCTTCTACCGGTTCATTTTTTCCCTTTTGTATATACTTATGTTTTTGTACGTTATAACAATTCTACATATTCATCATTAGTTTCCTCTTCCTCCTCCCCTCCTCCTCCTTTTCTTCTTCTCCTTCTTCTTTTCTTCTTGTACCTATTATCATTTCTATCATCAGTTTGCTGTTGTTAATATTATTATCATCATTATTATCTTTAATAAGTTTTTTCCTTATCGGTTAATTATGTACATGTCTGTCGGGGACCCCACTGGAAATAAGCTCTCGAGCTTTCGTGGGTTATCCTGTTCAAGCTGACTTAATTTTGATCTGTTATTCTTGTATATTGTTGTATGTTGGAAGCTTGGCGAATAAAAATCAATCAATCAATCTATTTGACTTTGTTATATTTGTATACGTGGTGCTCAAATATTCTAGAAGAAAATTGGAATGAACTGAAATAAATTACTATATCTGGTTCTATATAGGACGATTAGCTCCTGGACAATCACCCCCGGCCAATTACCAGCGGAACAATTACCCCCCCCCCCCCCCGAGGACAACCACCCCTAGGACAATTACTCCCCCCCCCCCCCTCCCTGAAAATTGCCCCCTTTGATAATCCCCCCGGACAATTAGCCCACGAAAAAAAATCTGATTTTATAGCAAAACCAACCTACTATCGGGTGGACAGCTATATAGGCGGATAATTTTTTTTTCGGGGGCATATTCCTCGGGGTGGTTGTCCTGAGGGGTAATTTTCCGGGGGTAATTTTCCGGTGGGGTGATTGTTCAGGAGGTAATTGTCCTCAATATGACTATTTTTGTATGTCCTCCTATTAGTCCTATTAAAGATATCTAGCGCTAGCTACTTTACTGCTGACATGCAGGGGCATCTTCATTTAGGCCAATCATCAATGCTTAGTTATCTATAAGGGGCCATGGCTTTACTTTTACCAAATTCGGGAGTGACATTTCAAAGAGGAAGCTTGATTTAATTTGATTTGATTTGATCTGTCAAGCTCAAATATATATCTATAATCACAATTACATATCTTCAAAAGTCTCAATTCACCACAGTCTATTCACCGCTTAATTAATGCAATACGGTAATTTTCTTTACCCTCCCTTTTGGGCCCCCATTTTTAAAATCCTTCACCTCCCCTTCGAATAGCCCTACTAGTTAGGACATAATGTGATGGAACTGTACGAAATTGAAAAAAATATTCTAGAAAGTTAGGATTTTTAGCAATAAGGGTATTTATATAGCTTAGGTGGAAGTTTTTTTCTTCTTCTGGGGTATACCATGATTATTTAAGTATGAAAGTATGTAGATATTTTGAGTATTTTCGTCTGTATACCGTTTCGGATGAAAAAGAAAATATACGAATTTAGTTCCGACTTGTAAATTGATTTAACTTTTGAACGATGTAATTAAAAAGAAATTAGGCCTAATTGGATTTTTTTTATTTCTCTGCTTTATCATTCTTCAGCAAAAACCGCAAAATTATTGATATTTTAGGGCTAACATGTTAGTAACAGGAGGCCAACTTTTCCTTGAGTCGCAAATTCGGAAAAGGTGGCGTCATAGGCCTATATAGGGGTTTTAAGTTGGAGAGGGGATGGTACGTGTGCCCCGGCCCCCTCCCCCAAAATAGAGTCAGCCTGTGCACTCCAGCCCGCTGTGCTGTATCGTTTACGGCCGTGCGTATGTGGACGAGGGTGTTGGGAGTATGTTTATCGGGGGGGGGGGGGGGGGGAGAATAGACCAAAAAAAATAGACAAAAAAAGTACTATATTCTTTGATCATAAAATATGCAAATATTTTCTAAACAGTTTATGAAAATGAACTTTTGTTTTTCTTTTATTGTTGCAATTTATGTTTGAGCCAAAATATCAATGTAAAGTGCATCCAGTTTTGTTATGAAGAATATACAATTTTGTTTAATATGAATGAATTGTAGGCCTACAATATGTATTTGATTTTAGAGAAAATAATAACAAATGTTTTTTTAAAATCCAGGATTCTGTAAAAGCATGCCCATCAGGAGCCACAATTCTGATCCTGAAAAAGAAGAAAGAAATTTTACAGCTGCCATAAATGGGGTTTAAATTGTAAAATGAACAACAACAACAACAACAACAACAACAAACAACAATAACAACAACAAACAACAATAACAATAACAATAACGGCCAGTGTTCCCTATCCCTTCACGAATCGAAAATGATATAGCAGCCTACGTTCAATAAGATAACAATAATTGCATGTTACGTGCACTCAATGTGATACAAATGCGTTTAAATTTAATATTTTTACAAAAATTATAATTAAATTAATATTAAAACAAAAATAAAATTATTTTCGTAATTTATGAATAACATTTAATAATGTTTATTACAAAATATATGCTTTGGAAAACATACATCAGATCGAGTACGATCAATTTGCCATGACACTTATGACGTCATACACAAGCCAGTTCTGGCAAAATAACTCGAAACTGGCACGATAAACAGATCGACGTAGAACATAACAAAATAATGAATAATTTATGTTGAATTCCAAAACTTTGGGAGGCACTACATACGTTTGATGTGACTGTAACTGTTCATCAAGGACTTTGTTGAATGAACTGGAATTGGAAAAAGAAGGAACAAAATAGTGGCGAGTTGTTGCGGCCGAAGAAGAGCTCAGCTCAGACAGTGCTCAGCACAGAGTCGGAACGGTACGGCGTGTCGCGGTGCGGTGTCTGTCGGTGAGTTTTACTGCACTCCTAGCTTGGCTCATCCTCTGATCTTCCATGCATGGCATGGGTCTGGCATTGATGAGGGTTTGTAATTTGTAAGGCCAAAAGACTAACACAGCATAGCCCAGATCTATGCCATTTAACTAAGCATGGGAATTCAGGAGTGAAGGCAGATTATGACGAAGAAGAAGTAGATCTAGAGTAGGCAAATTCATGCAAAAAAATATATTCAAAAAATTGACTTGAAAACACATCAGACAAGTAGTCTGAACCGAGTCAGGAGCAAATTTGAAGAAATTATATTTTTAAATGTTGTAAAACCAAAGATATAAGAAGAAAACCGACCAAGTATCTGTACTAAAAATCGTACATGTAAAATTGGTCGTATACATTCGACAGCTGAAAATGACGCGCACGGGTGCATTACGTGCGTTCTCGAATCCAAAATCATACCTCACACACAAACTCTCGCCATACCGCGAATGGTCCGTCGTGGGGAGCTAGCCGGCTGAGAGTTGGCAGCGATACCAACGCAGCTTCGGAGCTCCGCAGAGCGCCATTTTAGCGGGACTCGGAAAGGTTCGCGGTGGGAAGGCAGCGGCCTAGCTTTTTGCCCAAACAACGCTAGATCGGCTGCTGGCAAAATGAAAATAACTACGATCGAGAACATCGTCGGTTTCTTAACTTTTCAGTCAGATAATTCTGAATTCTAATTGAGACTATATAATAAATTAAATCGACAAAGAAACCTCGGTAGAACTCTTATAACTATATAAAAGCTTGTTTATTTCTTCATTTGACATTTTGTTTTCGACCATTTTTTCGTGCGCGAGTCAATGCAAACTATGTATTACCAAACTTTCAACACGCAAGGAACGGGGAACACTCGCGGACCTCGTAACAAATTCGTTGCAAAAAAAAATTTCAAGGGTGATTTTGAAGCAGTGTAGAATATTGGCGCTGCAATGCGCAGAAATATACTTGAAAGAAACTTAATAAATCATACCTGAATTTTCAGAAAATCGTATTTGTATTAGTGTACCTAGATGTGACTTGTTTATAACTCAGATTTTATGAAGATTTGTCGGGAAAAAATGTCATTTTTTTCCGTTTGGTGGTCATTTCTAGGCTAATATTTCAAAAGTTGCATCAGTAATGGGCCCGATGTTTCTCTTATCGTACTCGCATGTTATTTCTACATAGATTAAACATAGGATGGTTAAGGGTAAGACCAGATAACATTATAAAAAAGATATATCCTTCCACCTTCCCATATCCAAGTTTTGGGCTGATTATTGCCGACCCACCGCAGCAAGGCCATTCAGATTTTCGTACGGGCGCAAAGCGCCCTCTAGTGCCCCATGAATGTGCCTATCTAGAGCCGAGTACCGGTCTAACTTACCAATCAACAATTAAAATTAATAATACTTCCTCGACACAAAGAACTTTGCGCATTGAGCGCTGCCTGTAGCAGTACATTGTAGATCTACAGTGAATTTTTAGATGATTTGTCATGTAGGCCTAGATAGTTGAGGATATAGTAGTAGGTCTATTGACAATATAATACACTGTATTGCAGTTGATAGACCTACATGTACATTACAATAGGTCTACATATCTTTTTGAATGATTCATGAATATTTTCTTACAAAAATTGTTCTAGCGTCTGGATAGCTAACCTGTCCAGACACAAGTGTGGGTATAGCATACTTTTAACTGTTACTGTTAGTGTTATAGTTTAGACGCTGGTAGAGGATAAGTTTAATAAAACCATCTCGATAACCAACCTGTTGCTCTTGAATATTATGCAGTATACAAAGTGTGAGAAGTCTGAGGACGATGTACATTTTATGTCTAATTTTAATTTTCAAACATGAATCTTTTCTTTATTATTTCCAGACTGGCTTGGCGGCCTGCAAAAATGGCTCAGCAGTGAGGGATAGAATTAGAAATCATGACAACCAGAGACCTCAGAAAATCTCTGAAAGAGGAGAATGGAGGTGATGCTCTCCCTCTGCTTGCTCCATCGTCCATTGCTGAGGAACGTGCATTTCAAGAGCTGAGACGTAAACAGGAGGCTCGCCGTATCGAGGCAACCCGGACCGAGGGCGATGTTATTCTGGCAGAACGAGGCTATGGGGATGACGAGGATGTAGAGAATCTACTGAGGTTGTCGGCAAAAGAGAAGCGCAAGACGGCCTTGGTGTTCCATGATGCGCTCTTCTTGGTTCTGGACTACCTTCAGTTCTATGCAGTGGTCTTGGCTATTGCTTTGCGATGGCCATGGCCATATGCTTGGATGCAGTACACCAGGTTCATCCTCTTTGCAAATCTGGACATCTGGGAATTCATAAAGCTGAATACACCCACCATCTATGAATCCACAGTTGATCGGTTCATACCCAGCTCCCTGCTCCCATTTGATTATCGCTTCTTGCTACTGGCATGGGGTGTTTTCATCTTCCTTTTCATCTCCATCTTTATTGCTATCTACCTGAGCATGCATTATCAGAGGAAGTTCAATCTACTACTGCAGGTAGCCAGGTTCAAGCGCACCGTCCTCTTCTTAGCTCAAGTTCTTGTGATGCCAGTTGGAGTTGCCTTGGGAAAGGTGTTCCATTGCAACGCAGAGAACAATATGGATGTCCACAACGAAACACCTTGCGGGAGTGGAGAGCACATTGCATACATGGCAGTGTCGTTGGCCATCTTCTTTGGGCTGTTCATTTTGCTGCCTGCTTGGATGATCGTGAAGGTCAAGTCTCAGATCTTCAACCTCAAGAAGGATAGCCACGAGTCCCATCTCCAGCTCAAGGAAGCAGAGTACGCACACTCCCTGGACCTCATCTGGGCTCTGAAACACTACCACATGTTTTCATCCTTCAAGCTCTTCTGGACATATTACTACCCTATCATACATTTTCTCAAGTTCATCTTCATCATCGCATATTCTGCTATGTTGTGGTTACCCACCTGGCAGATGTTAGTCTTCGTTATCCCCGTCCTCCTGTTATTTGCTATCATCATCTTCAAGTGGCCTTTCCGAGTGACCAGCTTCAACTTTCAGCTGGCTATTAACCTCCTCTGCATGTTGGTCATGTCCTTCCTGGGCCTCATGCAGAATGTGGATGGCGTTGACTCTGTGTTCTTCACCGTATCCTATCTCTATCTTGAACTCCTCGTCATCAACGTATGTTGGCTCAGCATGACTATCCTTTGGCTCATCTACATCGTTCTCCGCTACTACGGCTGCCTCTGCAGATCGAAACCCTTCTGGCCGCAGCTCACCAGCAACAGTCTGGACAGCCTGGAGGAGAACACCCAGAAGTACATGCGAGCCATCCTGTGTGGACGCATCGTCCTGGAGCAGGCACTTGCCTCTCCTCCACTCTTCAGTCCCGCCCATGAGGTCGCCAGACAGATCCAGATAATCAACGCTTACTGCAGGGAAGCAGAGCTCCTGCAGGATCCGATCCATGACACCCTCTGGGATCTCCTGGATGAACTCATCGAGGCACACAGTCGCATCTCGCAGACGTCGCTCTTTGCAGCGTCAGTCAAGGCATCCATCAAGGAAACTGCACAGGAGTTCATGAAGATCCTACCAGAGTTCAAGAGGAGACTGGCGCAAAGAGAGTACGACTTCTCCCTCATGACATCCAAGAAGCGACGCATGCTGCTCAAAATGTATACCATAGGTCAGTATACTTGATAATATTGAAAGATTGATTTACTTTTAGTCACTGTACTGCCTTTGTGTTGAATTTTGAGTTAGATGTACAATTTCCCAATGGTTTTAGTGAAGCATATTAAAGGAAAAATGGCAAATCTATTTTGGCCTTCACATTATATCCTTGTGCATAACATACTGAGAAAGCCCATTCTTTGTCAAAATCAAGGTATATTATCTTTTTTATTTCCCACAAAAAATTTGAAATCCGATATCAAACACTCTTCATGGTTATACCGAACATGTAATTTATTTAATTCACCCAAGTCAAAGATTTTATTTATAATCGATAATGGAATCGTACCAAAGTTAGCCAGATCCATAATTTTACTGTAGAAACATTCATGTGCATGAAATCTTCATGAGTTTTGCAAGTTGTTCACAAAAATTTTGACAGTTTCTAAATAAATAAAATTCAACTGACATAGTGTTAAGTGAAAGTTGCTGCAAATATTGCTGTCGTTTAGAATTCACTATATGGTCATGCTGCATCTTCTAGTTTTACATTTAACGTCATGAATGTTTGAACATTTTTGTTACCCTCCAGGAGTGTTTGTGAATGGAAGAGGGTCAAAATCGAAACCAACTGCTACTATAGAGGCCATGGAGAAGCTCTACAACCCACAGGTGTCCGTTGTTCTCAAGCACAGAGGGGTGGAAGGTAGGTGGCAATGATGATTATGATAATTTATTTATTTATTTCTGATATTTATACAGGGTGGCACATATCACCAATATGGTGGTCTTCCATGAGGCCCTGTTTGGTAAGAATAAAACAAATTTCAGCAGTAAAAACAAAGTAGATAAATACACAAGCATATAAACAGGTAAAATACAAATTAATTAATATCCTCATGAAATAACTTATCATTCAAGCATTATCCTTGATAATAACACACAGGATACCAAAATTGTTATAAATTTACATTCAATTCAATTAATACACTTAGGTTGTTTACAAGATAGCTGAAAAATGGATACAGTATGAATAAATGCTATAACGTTAAACTTGATGATGATAATAATGATGATGTTCTTAGAGCTTTCCCTCTCGGGTGTGGAAGAAATGAATATCAGCAGGATAGGCCAGTTCTGTCCAGAAAGTTGGGGCACTTTTTTTTGAGATACCAGAAGTGAGAACTATGTCTCCTACATGTATCAACTGTAACAATGTTTGCTCAAATTGAGTTTTGCATAAGAATCATAGCCAACTATCTTCAAAAGTACTCAAGCTTCATGGTTAATCAATATTATGGACCCAGAGTTTATGAAATGTATGATATGAATATGATATCAGGCCTTAAATTAATCCAAGGCCACAAGGCCATGGCCTTAGCTGCTCCTTTGATTGGCCTCAATGCCCCTCTCATTGGCCTTGGAGATTTGTTGTGCCCTTTCCAATTCTTCCCATTAGTGCTGTAATGTAGGAAGTTGCCCTACAGAAAAGTGGCCTTGCCCTGAAAATTGTGAAATTTAAGGCCTGTGGTATCCATGCTAGACACAATTAAGTCACATTCAGCATTCCCTTTTTTAATGCATCCATCATGTATAGAAACCGTAGTTGTAATAGTGGGCAACATCCCTTTTGTCTCGTATTCAAGAACGTGCGGCAAATACTTCCAATCAGAAAAGATAAAGACTTTGTAAAAATAATATTGATCAGCTCTTTATATAAAGTGATAGCTTGCCCCTAATAAATTCATATTGGCCTTGTCTGCAACATATGGGCATTGTGACTATACTAGGGTGCCATGTCCCATCAAAGCTAGTTAATATTAAAAATTATATACCTCACTTAAGTAATCCAGCAATCTGATTGGTCGAAATTGCATTCATAAACTTTAACTGTTCCCGAAAATTCCCAGTAACCATGGTTAAAACAGTTCTAAAATCCCAATAACCATGGTTATTGGGAAAATAGGTCAGTCTCCATGGTTACCCCATAGGTTTACATGTTAAAAAATGGTCTGAGCGATTGAGGATACCGTACGTGTGCGAAAAATTGGTCGGTAATTTCAATACAATTGAATCTCGATCGATCTTACCGACAATTTTATTTTGCATTGTTGAAATGAAGACGAAAATAAACTTCCAAAAACAAAAAAACAACATCTGCCGATAGATCTTGATCTAAGTTCGTGCCAATATGCATTGCAAAAGTAAAAGAAGGGTCCGTTTAATGGAGCTTTTGCGAAGCATCCACCACGCGAATCCGTTTTCAATTCATTTTAATGTATATATTGGAGAAAACTGCCAAACATGTTAACAGTGCGCGATGGCCGAGTGGTCTACGGCGTTGTTTGTAGATACATGTACATCACCTCATGTACGCAAGAGTTTGAATCCCATCTTCGACCAAAAACAAAATTATTTTTTATTTTTTATTTTTTAGTCTATTTTTTTTTGGCATATAAAAGTATTAATGACTGCTTTAATATTCGAGAAATAGTTGTTTTTATACGCTCTCGGGAAGGTTAAAATTGGGCTATTCCCCTCGGCACGCCTCGGGAAATAGCACAATTCTAACCTTCCCTTGAGCGTATAAAAACAACTATTTCTCTCAAAGCAGTCATTAATACTATAATATCGCACTTAAACATTGGAGAAAATGGTGAGAATTTTAATACATATGTATTTCGTATCACCTGACGTCAGATAGACGCTGTATCTCTGTTGTGAGGTAACATCAATTTATCACTAAAATTACTCTATTCCCTACATGTATTTCATCAATTGCTGTCAAATACCTGTAGATATGTATTATTTTGTGTGGTGCACTGTTTTGCATGCATGATGCATCTACACAGATCATGCAATGAACACTTTGTTTTCTCTTTAATTTTCTCTACCATTTAATAGGTGATGATGGGCATTACACGACCGAGTACGATGACAAGCACTTATCCTCTGGCCCAGCAGCCTACAGGTTCAAGCAACGGCAGGCTCCGGCTATCATTATGGAGGAGAAGGAGGATGATGAAGAAGAAGATGAAGGATTGCTACCAATCTGGTTGAGACCACAATCATCTGCATCGGTAATATTAAACATCTTCTTTTCTTTTCTTTTCTTTTTCATGAGGAGAGTGTAAAATGAACAAGGTCATATTTTTTGTTTGTTATTTCATCCTTTGATAATAGCAGGCTGCAAACTATGAAACATATTGATAATTTCAAATGTTCTATTAGCACTCGTATTCTTTCATTTTATTTCAAATTATACAATGCCTACTAAGATTCTTGCAACCTCATTGGTCAATTCTTGATCACATGACATGCGCTAAAAGTACCATTGAACGGCATCATTGACGCGGAGTGCAATTTCGTTTGAGCCTTTCGCACCATTACATTCTGACGTCACTAACGATGTACAAAGTATATGGTGAGCTAAGTGACGTCAGAGTGCAATGGTGCGAAAGGATCAAACGAAATTGCACTCCGCGTAACAATAAACATAAAGGTTTGTACGCGCGGCGCATGGTACGCGCATGGTTTGCTGTCAGCTTAATAGTGCGCGCTCACTATCAGCAATTTCATAAATTGAAAACAAACAAAAATCGCTGAGATTTAGGCCTAGGAAAACTCTTTTAAGCCAGTTAACGTCCGAGGTGTTGTATAAAACAAATAGTGAAGGGTCTTTATTCGTGCAATGGAACAATATTTTGCATTCGGTGAAAGATGAGACGCTCCATTCAACTCGGCTGCGCCTCGTTGAATAAAGCGTCTCTTATCTTTCACCTCGTGCAAAATCTTGTACCATTGCACTCATGACCATTCACTATTTGTATACTATTTCATAAAGCCATAGCATTAAATAACTTCTTGTTCAAAATTAAACGAAAGAATTCTCCTAATTGTTCATTTTGCGATAATGAACCCGAGACTTACCTACATCTTTTCATCGAATGTCAGACTGTAAAACCCATTTGGGATGATACTATTAAAACTATTAATCAGAAGATTAATAAAGTAGTGAATTTTTCAATATTTGAAAGAATGTTTGGCTATTAAAGGATATGTTTTTGACGTATTTATTTCTTATGCTTAAATACTGCATTTATTTATGCAAATTTCAAAGTAAAATACCCAATTATCAGGGTTTCAGAACTTACATTGACTATAATAAAGATCTTGAATATGATATATCGTATTGCAAAAAAGAAAAACAAACTGCCCTTGCACTTTAAAAAATGGAAGTTTGTTTTATAATGCTGTTTTATAATGTTGTATCGGTACATGTGCATGTAATTGTCTGCATCTTAGTGTTAATTTACTTTTCGTGAGGTTTTGATCTGCGTTTTACTGCTTTTTTGTAATCTTTTTATAATAATTTGTAAATAATGTGATTGTTTTTTTTATTGTTCAATAAAACACATAAAGAAAAACAAAAAAACTATGAAACAAGCAAGAGTAAAAAGTATCATTTTGTAGTTTGATAAGGTTAAAGAAATCACAGATGCGGCTACATCTGCTAAAAAAATGTAACATCTTTAAAAATATCTCTTAATCTTCATAAAATCTTTTTTTTTCTCCATCTTGATCATAAGCTCTGGCATAGAGATTAAATCTGAATATAGAGTCTGAACATAGCTACTTTGGAAATGCCTGCATAATATTATTCAGTTTTAATTCAGCATGTACTTCGTTATGCAAAACAATTGTAACTTATTCAGATTGTCCTCAAATATTTATTCTTGTCCACGCTGCTTCTATGAGAGTTTGTACAGTGGATTTTTTGAATAATAATAATGATTACATTGTGTTTCTGTTTTTAACAGGTTATGTCTGGTATATCATCAATGAATGACGATGATGACCTTGCAGCATTAATGTATGGCATTCCCAGTCGTATAGGTACCGCTGCATCTATGCAGGCGGCCTACAGATCACAGAGGTATGCATGATATGAATGACCAGGCAATCCTGGAAATTAGTTGATGGAGCTAATTAAATCAAAGTTATAGTTGAGTGCTAGAAGTGAGCACCACAGTTGTGGACAAAGCCTCTTTCAAACAATTAACCAAATTTTTCGTCATCTCCTCTTAGTGTCTTCTCTTAGTGGAAAAGGAAATATTAATTGATATTATACAGACAAAAACTTGAATGGAATGAACCATACCTTCATACATTCAGTACCAGCCATTGTGTATTAATTAGTCTTGTAAGTGTTAATGTATGTGTCTAAGCTTTGGAAGATCAAGCAAATTCTGTAAAAGTCAACATGGCTTTCACATTTATGGGTGTTATACATAGCAGTTATGAGTTAAAAACAGTGATATTGTGTGTGTGTGTTGATTTTTAACATCAATGGTACTATGGTAGAACCTTTGAGAACAAAAAAAAGTACTCAATATGCAATATACAATAAATATTTTTGAAAAAGACACTTTTTATATTGGCCTCATACATGTACATACCAGTACATATAATGTGCACCCATGACAAACTTTGTGGAGCCAAGGTCAATCAAAGTATTTTGTTGCACATGTCTAATGGGGCGTTGCAAGAAAGTTGCGATTGATTGCAAGTTACAAAATTTGCAACTGATATTTGCAATCGATTGCAAATCAACTTTGTCTCCTAAATTCCCTAGGATTTTGTTAAGGATTAAAGTTTTAACAATTAAATTAAGTTAACTACATCTATCTTTTATTCCCCACCCCCCCCCCCCCCCCCCTCTCTCTCTCTCTCTCTCTCTCTCTCTCTCTTACTATTGGGGCGTTGCAAGAAAGTTGAGTTGTGATCAATTCTCGCTACCCCAAATAGCGATTCTGCCGAGATCCGGGGAAAATCCTGAAAACGCGCATTGCATTATGGGATAGCTTTTCGACATTACAGCTTCCTGTGCAGGCGCTATATTACTAGGCGCGATAGCGTATGCACCGAATATGTCGTCTGCTCGGTCTTGTTTTTTTTTCGCAAATATTTCAACGTTTATTTGAACATTTCATTCGTTGTTTTTTGCGTCTTTTGACATCAGTGACGATGGTTTTCTTTTGTGAGGCTGCACAGTGCTGGGCTCATGATTCCAAGCGTAAGAACCCTGAAAAATGGGGGTGGATGAAGGCCGTGACTTGGGATGGGACTCTATACCGGAAGTTGTAGTGACGACCCCGAGAGAGTGAAAATTACCTCGTCTCGCGAATTTCGAGATTTTCGTACCTATTTAGGGTAGCGAGAATTGATTGCAACTTTCTTGCAACACCCATTAGACTAGATTGCTTTATTACAGTATAACTTTATATTGATTTCTTCTTTGCCTCCACAGTTCCGGCTCTGTGCAGGGCAAGCCCTCAAGCCGGGATGGTTCCTCAGCATCTCTTCCCCGACCACGCTCGTCGTCATCCTCAACCTCTCTTCACTCCTCCCGAGACTCCCTGCTCCCGGCCCGCCTTGACACCAACTTCCAAGACATCCTGAAGAGCTATAGAGTGGTGAAGTATGTGTGACGTCATCAAAAATCTATTTTTTAGATTTCTCAATTTTTTTCTTCATTTTCCAAAAGACCACCAAAATAATGTCCAAATGTCAAAAACCAATTGTATAGGTTAAGTATTGACTGAGATATGACCATCTGAATTAATATTGCTCTGGTTCATTACAATACGAGCCAGAGCAATATAACACTGAGTTCCCATGCATAGGCAATCATTTTATTCAGATGGTCATATCTCAGCCGATACTTAGCATATTTAATTGGTTTTCGACATTCAGACATTATTTTTGATGCTCTATCAAAAAATTTCAGAAAATATTTTGAGTGTATTTACGAGTTCAGGCCTGGGCCCTATTTCACAAAACTTGTCATCAGTGACAATGAAATGACAGGTTTGGTTATAAGCTAGTGAAATCTTTGCTTCTGGTTGGTTATCAGCAGATTTGCCACTGATTTTTGTAATTTGTCATTGAAGAAAGGCTTTGTGTCCCTGTTGTGATCAGGGTTTTCACTAGCATGGGGAATATCTTCAGAATTCAAATTTCAGATTTGTTTAAAAATTCCATAAAAAAGATACATACATAGATGAACTTGTAAAACGTATACCGTATTTGCCGGCGATAAGACCGCAGCGCCGTATAGGCCGCACCCCCGATTTTGACATTTAAAAATGTTGTTGTTTTGTTGCCGAAAACCCACGCGGGGAAGGACCTTCATTTAACATCGAGGTGCAGTTAAAGGCGCTGAATTGTGCTTGTAAACTTGTCACAAATAATAGTAACAATGTCGTTTTTAGAAGAATGTGTAAGATCATTAATGTGAATTATCTAAAAATACTGCGGCCTTTCCGCCGGCATATACGGTAAACACAAATAGAAATTTCCAATATATATGTTTACGTTTAACTCTGCATAAGTTGAATCTGTGGGGACTGCAGAAAATAGTTTGACTTCTGCAAAATTCAACCTACAAAGGTTAAAGGCATTGTTAACAATGTTAAATCTGAGACGCATGACCCTACATGTTATCAGTGTCTGTGATATGTGTAATATTGAAGCAAAAACAAAATTGCGCTTTAAAATGCCTCAAAAAAGTAAAAATCTTTGAGTGACCGGTTTTACCCAATAGACTGTAGTGTAAAACGTTTTTTTGAAAAAAGCACCCAGAAATTCAAGTATAAAACTTACATGGAGATTTTTTCGATTCTGTTATGCGTTTTTCTGATTTATTCCGTTGATCACAAATTAAAAGACAAAAGAAACAAAAAAAAACTTCATAGTCCTGGCTAAGAACTTATTACTAGCTATCAAGGTGGCAATACCATCACACTTTGCAGACAACTCAATGTCTTTACATCAGTGTCAGTTTGGTTAAAGACAGAATTGAACTTTGGTGGAAATATGTAGTTTACGTGTATAAAGCATAATTTCTTTTTCTCTAAATGTAATATATTTATAAACGTGTGCTGTGTCTAGTAGCAGAATTTTTGTTTTGTTTTTACCAGTAGATACATTGTATATCACTCCAATCCGACATAATATTTGTAAACGTTTATATATCAATGAAAGAAAGTGAGAGAATTTGTTTTTCATTCTATCAATCAGTCTTTCAAAATTTGAATGATTTATATATCTGAAATTTCATTTTCACATCGTTTGTTTGCTTATAATATGAACACGTTTGTAAATCAATTTGAAAAAGTGAGCAAATTTCTTCAACATTCTATTCATCAGTCTTTCAAAATTTTCATGATTATTGTAAATATCTCAAATTTTATTATCACATTTTATAATGTAGAATTATTGAGCTTACATGTATATTTTGATATAAGAATCTGTTGCTTGTCTTTCATCTGTAAACGTCTTTTAGTCTAAAAATGATCGTTAACAAATTCAAATCATTGAGAGATTACGCATTTTATATATTTTCACGTTTGCATTTCTATCAGGAAACTCAGTATCCACCTTGATTGAAAATTTAATATTTAGTATTGCACATATATGTACATACTACATAACGTCTCGTGTGAAGCCGTTCTACAAAGAAAATTTAGAACCATTCTTAGATATGCTGTATGTACCACAGGGCCCGTTGCACAAAACTTACCATTGATGGTAACTGCCATGGACACCTTGATTTTGATTGGCTGTTGAGCCGTAACCATGGTAGTTGCCATTGATGGCAAAGTTACAATCAATGGCACGTTTTATGCAATGGGCCCAGTTCATTGAAGTTCATATAGTCTAGGAATCATGGAATGGTATTCTGACAAACTAGTTGTTAATGCACAGAGTTTGGGGGATGCTTTTTAGTTGGTCCCAACTATTGGCTTGTTTTAACTTAGATTAAACTTAATGTAAATATTCAGGTCGTGCTCCAATTTTTTAACGATCTTGGCACGCACAAAGGTTGTAAGGTCAGAGCACTGTTTCATGAAACTTGTTATCAATATCAAGTGTCATAACAAATGTGCTTTCAGACAATCAAATGCAACGATTTCAGCTATTGCAACTTGTTACTGATAACAGTTTGATGAAACGGAGCCCAGGACTGTCGGGATGAAATCACTGCCATTGAATTACCCCGTTAGCAAAATACTATTTTAAAGATGTACGTGTACCACAATACATGAAATGGTTCTGTGATCATACTCCAATTTGTTAATGGTACTGCATACATCAGAGTCTGAGGCCTTATCAGAGTACTGGGTACTTAATACATTGAATTTTATGTACCGGTAGTTATGCTTTATATATGTTGGTTGTAACAGAATGTTTGTGAACTTCTTGTGTGCATTCAAATACTAGTATTCCGTCCATCTCATTTGTAAACAAATCATGATCAATGATTAATAAACACTAATTTTTCTATTTTTCATCACAAAAAATGAAGTCTGTGTGTATGCTTGTATTCAGTGTACCTGGACATGATATATCTACCTGCCCTCTGATACATTCACTTTTAATTTTTCTCCTCTCTCTCTCTCTCTGGGGGAAATAAACAATAAACAGTGAACTTAGAAATGTACTAGGACAATACATGTAGATCTCTCTTTTCTCATCTTTGTTTTCTTTTTTTCCTCCCTCTCTCTCTTCTTTTGTATCCCTTCTCTCTCTCTCTCTCTCCCTCTGTATCCCTCTCGCCCTCTTCTTTTGTATCCCTTCTCTCTCTCTCTCCCTCTGTATCCATGTATCTCTCTCTCCTTTTGTATCTCCCTGTATCCCCCCTCTCTCTCTCTCTACCTGTTTTCCCCTTCTCTGTATCCCTCTCTCTCACTCTTTATTTCCCTGTATCCCCCTATCTCTCACATTCTCTCCCTCCTCTGTATCCTTGTATCTCCCTGTATCCCCCCTCTCTCTCTCCCTCTGTATATCCATGTATCCCCCTCTCCCCCTCCTATGTATCTCTCTCTCTCTCTCTCTCCCTATCTCCCTGTATCCCCCTCTCTCCCTCTGTTCCCCCCTCTCTCTCTCTCTCTCCTCATTTTTCCCCCTTTTCTTTTTTCCATTGTTTCGTTCATGCGGTCTCATATTTTTCCTGCTCGCCACCATCCAACTTTGCAATCCGTTACAAGAGAGAGAAAAAAGAACCAATAAGAAGCAACAATACACTTTGCAGTTGATTGATAAAGCACTTTATTTATCATATCTTCAAAGAATAACCCATTCATTGTGCATTATCAGCCATACAAGTTAAATAAATATATAATTTCTCTTTAGATATTTTGAGTTATGTGGATCTGAAAGCAATATACCGGTACTAATTTCTCTTTAGATATTTTGAGTTATGTGGATCCGAAAGCAATATACTGTTAATAACTAATGCTTTATAATATAACAGTTTTTAATTTTTGTACTTTTATGACATGACTACAATGTCTAATTATAATTATTTTTGAGGAAAAAACATACTTTAAAAACTTGTTTTAATCGGTAATATTGATAACTACGGAAAGAATATAGCACCTTCTCTTTTCACATCTAAAAACATTTATGAGCCAATGCTGATTTCCCAACAAGACAGTCATAAATCTATTACAATACTTAAAAGGGAGAGGCAGAGATGCCAACCTTCATTAAAGGGATAGTTGAGTTCTGTTGCAGAGGGCGCTACACATTGAGTGTCAAATTTGAAAGAACATACAATATAAATGACAAAATCATCTTTGTTTGATCAAAATCAGTTCAGAGATGGCTGAAATATCCATAAATAAATCGATTTCTAATACTAGATGATTTTTAAAAAACGTTTAAAAAACGAAATAGCGCCTTTTACGTCGTATTTCAGCCAATGCCGACGTTGGCTTTTTTGTTGGCATTTTCGTGTTGGTTATATTACGCACAACCAGCCGGCCCATGTATTCCTGAGAAGCTAAGTCATATATTGTGATATTGCAGCATGCCAAGTTGTCAAACTATGTTTATAAAATCAGGACACCAGACTTTGTGGAAATACCATTAATGAGTGTACAAGTCTGCACACAGCAAACCCGTAGTCCCATCATGAAATACCCCCTATTCTCTCGGAGAGTCTTCGGTGAGGGAATTGTAAGATAATGAATTTTCCATTTAGGGCGATTGGTTGAAAATAGAGAGCATTATATAAAGCCTGTTGGTCATAAAACTGAAGGCTAATCCTGGTGATTGACAACACCTGTTGTTAGGTAAACACCCCAGTGGTGTCAAATTCCCCATGAGAACCCACGACTATGCGTCTTTAATGCACTATATGCATGCAAAATATGACAATTATCGTTGTTATCTATCGCTGAGAAATTAAATAGAATGAACCTAAAACAACAGCCTCTATCATCTCTTGCCCTTTCCTTTGCCCTTGGCAGTCTGTTCTAGCCCATCAATATACCTCCTGGGTATCTTGTAGTGACCTGTAAAAAAAACACAAATGAAGATATACACAAAAATGAATAATGATTCAAAATATACAAGTAATTACCACATTCACACTATGCTTATACCCATTCCAGGGAATGTGCAAGATGTCCACAGAATAGTTTCATTATTCTGAGTTTAGCCAGCTACCTTGGGAGCTGAAGCTTTCAATGGATAACTTCCTATTGAAGCTGTACTGTAATACTTATAGCTACTTGCGCCCTCTATATAACAAACAATGCATAATTGGTGCCTGTTGGTCTCCCATGATCCTTTTTTTCTTATGTTAATTGAGAGCTGATTTGATGAGATAACCACATGTCAGCGAGTGACCATGCAGGGTGGTCTAATCCCTCCTGTACACTAGTTTAGATGGGCTTTAAAAGAGGAACCCATTT
>JAVYIG010018134.1:0-22306 GCA_035222895.1 Strongylocentrotus droebachiensis
GTGTACAGTGCTTGTAACTTTAACAAGATTTCCTATCATTTTGATAATTCCAGAACCTTGCAGTACACACTAATACTTATATGCTAGATGATCAACCTTTTCTGATCGATTCCATGTTTCTTTCACAATACAATCGCATGACCAGAACTCAATTTTATCTTTAAATCTTCGGTCCATTTCTTCACCTCTCCGCACGGTCGATCGCTCGTATGACCCACATGCAATTTTGCACGAAACAATAGGCACCAATTGATAGAAGGATTGCGCAATATCCTTGCAAAATTACCCATTTCCACTCTTGATTAGCTTCAACAACCCTTTTAATATGGGTATAGATTAATATTGCACTGGCAGTGGTTGGATATGTTTGAATCCTTTGATTTATCCCATGATAAATACAATGTGGCACAAGGAGATTATCTGTGTGGTATTTAAAATGTTAATACCTATATTTATATTCTCTTATGAAATGTTGATAATCCCAAGGAAACCATGTTTCTTCACCATTCAAAAACCTTATAAAAAGTGACAGGAATCGCATCCACTGTAAAATGCGCCGTAGCGCGGCTCACTTACTGGTATGATACCCAGTTATATAATATTACATGCTCTGAAGTTCAGTGTTACATGGTGTATGAACCCACATATGCAGAATTTCCCAAGAGATGTATTTAGTGAGTGCAGGGGTGCCAGTTTTTAGGCAAAAACCTGAATTCAGGTCCTAACAAATTTATTCCAGGCCAGATTTCAGCCTTGTTTGTGTACAAAGTAGATAGTTATCGATATTAGTGATATTCAGGCCCACTAACTGGCAACCCTGTGAATGGCTATTTACAAATGAAAGCTTTCAGTCTCACCATGTGACAGCCTTTATATTGACAAGACTTGGTATAATGTAAAAGATAAAGATTGATATACACTGTAGAAGGATGAATAAAACTATGTTTAGGTGTTGACCGGTGTGTTGGCTCAGTCAGTAGAGCGTACGCCTGACAACCAGGAGGTCATGGGTTCGAACCCCGGCCGCGTCATACCAAAAGACGTTAAAAGACGGGAGTTGCTGCTACCTTGTTTGGCGTTCAACAATAAGGGATAGAGCAACGTCGATCTGGCTCAGTGGCTGCCGGGCTCACAATCAATTGGGCAAAAAGAATTTCCATTTTCGGTTTAACTTAATACAATTTGGAGTGGACTATAAAAGATTATTATTATTATTATTATTATTATTATTATCTGTTATTTTATTTCTCACTAGATCATGGGTTCTGACCTGTTCGGCGTCCTTCGGCGTGTGTGTGTCAGTCTGGACAACATGAAACTAAACAGGACATTCTCCCAGGGCCTGGAAGCTAAGAACATCAACGTGATGATTGGTTCCTGGTCTTTAGAGTCTCTAGGTCACTTAGGATTCCTCTCAGACACTGAGAATGGAATCTTCCCCTTAGATTTTGCGTAAGTATGGATAGTTCTCCTTGCTTGGAGACCATCTATGTCTAGATATTACAGTTAAGTACTTTCTTCAGGGCTAGTACTGGAAAACCTGGAAAGTCATGGAATTGGGCATAGTCTTTTTCCAGGCCTTGAAAGTCATGGAAAGTCGTGGAATTACAAAACTGGTGACCATCTTTGTCTAGATTTGAAAATCAATTACTTTTGGGTATTGGTGACATTTACTTAATTTCTATTAAGGCTGTGCACAACAGTGTAATGAGGTACCCGAGTACACTCCCAGGCTCACAAGCGAATACTCAAATATTCGGACGCCATGTTTTTTTATAATTTTTTTTTAATTTGTTTTATTTTTTTTGAATTTTTTATTTTTTTGCCACTACCATACCACTCGGCAGTTTCCCAGGTCCCTCGCTGAAAACGCATGCAATTTTACTTTGAGTTGCAGTTGAAGGCGCCGATTTAATAAGAATAATAACAGTAAACAATGCTGTTTTAAAAACCAAAGATGGCAGAATAATCCATTTTCCTCCAAGTCCAAACAGAAATCTGGACATTTGGCCCCAGTTTCTGAAAGGTGAGTTTGACAGTGCTTGAGTTGGGAAACATTTTTACCGACGGTACCATGCCAGCGGCTGCCGCTCTCCCTGGCACGGGTAAGGGTGGGCCTGGACATTTTTCTTTTTTTTTTTGCGGCCAAATATTCGGGTACGAAAAATCGTACCCGAGTAGTTCTCAACCGTGCGGGTACTCGAGCATTCGACTACCCGTCGCAGCCTTAATTTCTATTGAGAGAAAGTATCGTCTGAGAGCATATTTCCGTAAAACTACAGCATTTATTATGCGTCATCAAGTAAACTACTCTGAGGCGCAGAGGGAGATTATTAACCTGGCTTTAGCACGGCTGCCATTACGGCGCTCTAGCATTTCAAGGAATTCATTCCTGCCAGGTACCCATTTACGTCACCTGAGTGGCAAATGTAGATCAGTAGACTAACATTAGCCTTCTGGTTCTCAGCAGAAGATTTGATTGGTTTCGGGTCTTTAGAGGGTCTAGGCCACATAGGAGTCCTCTCTGGCACTGAGAAAGGCCTGATTCCCTTGGATCTTGACTAAATATTGATATTTTTTCTTGCTGGGTAACCCCTTCTAGATTTTACAGTCAAACTATCAATGATATAACTATTGTTTTCATATGTATGATCTGAGGATCGTACTACGTGGAAAATATTTGATGACATTAAAACTGTCAATAATTTCAGTGCATTTCATTGTGGTCATGTAACAACAAAGTGTTGGCGAAAAACTGACCAGCTCAGAAATAAATGATCCAGTGATGTAAAAGAAGCGATTGGTTTGTCATTTATGAGAAAGGAAAGATATCAACTAGTCTGAATTTTTAATTTCCCATTTAGTAAGAACATCTCTTGTGTACAAATTGTAGACTTTACGTCACATTGTTTTTCTTAAAAAAGGAAAATGTGCTATTCAATTATGCTAAGTGTTCATATATTTTATCTTAACAGATGTTCACGGGTGTACTGGAGTACCGTGGATCCTTGCAGGCGTTGCATCTACACCATGCGCATCATAGAGGTCAATCCGTTGACCTCGCCTACGCTCCCTCAGGAAATCAACCACACCACCGAGCA
Source organism: Strongylocentrotus droebachiensis (assembly GCA_035222895.1). Taxonomy (NCBI): domain Eukaryota; kingdom Metazoa; phylum Echinodermata; class Echinoidea; order Camarodonta; family Strongylocentrotidae; genus Strongylocentrotus; species Strongylocentrotus droebachiensis. The sequence continues at coordinate 3,102 of JAVYIG010018134.1, forward strand.
CAGCCCAGGCAGCTATCCTTTCAGCAGGAAACCGACCGTCCAGGATGATGACGATACCGATATCCTCACAGATGCTCTCATGGAGGCTACCAAGGAGAGTAACGAGGCTGCGATGGCTCTTGATCAGGTAGCAGCCCTCCTGGCAGGGTCGCAGACAGTCAGCGAGATCCAGAATGCTGCGGATATCCTGGCTGCGACGTCATCACTGTTTGAGATGGATGATGGTGTCCTGGACTCCTTGAATCTTGATGCTAATCTGAATCCTTGTCTGGATGGTGACGGTATCATGGACATGATGGCTGATCTGGACAACCTTGATGGCCTGAACTCTGATGGTGCCCTTGGCGATTTCTCAGAGAGTGGCGAGAAGTTCTTACAATCCGATAAACCTGTCTCTCTGCCTTCAGCCGATCCTACAAATTTGGACATGGATGATATTGTTTCAGCTGTGTCAAAAGAAGTGCAGGAAGAAACCAGTACTCCTCAGACAGATTCTGCAGTAACTTTTCCTATGGATGATAGTGTCAAGGAGAGGGAAGAAAAACCAGATAGTCCTGCTGGTATGATGGAAACAGAGGAAAAACATGCAAAAGTTGCGGTCAATGATGAAGCAGAAATTGAAACAGACATTGCTGAATGTATATCCAACATCAGACCAGATTCCCCCTTGACAAGCCCTAAAAAGGGGCCATATGTGAAGTTGATGGACATCAAAGACAAGCAGTTGGCCTCTGTAGTGACATCGGATTCAGCAGAAGCTTCTGAAACGGCAGATGCATCCGACACCTCCATGCCTCTTGATGATGACCCTGAAGTAACACAACCAGATTCTCCCTTGATTAGCCCAAAGAAGGTGCCCATGTTGAAATTGGTGAAGCTGGCCTTGGACCAACATGAAAAGTCTTATCCAGAGTCTGAGGATGAGTCATCTGATGCAACCTCAGAAACACATAGGAACACAACACCACGTTCTGGCTGTAGAGAGTCTTTGGACAATCCTCAGACTTCTTGTATGCTTTCAACAAATGTATCTCCTTTGCCCAATCAGCCAGAAATTGAGTCTGCAACAAGCCAGCCTTTATCACTCCCCTCAGTCTCTCTCAGTCCAAGTGAGAAAGAGTCTTCTCCAAGGTTGCCACCAAAGGATGAAAGTTCTGAGGACACGGCTACATGTGAGGCAGACGATGATTCAGAGCTTTCCGCCAGATCCAGAGAAGGAAAGGGTACTGATCTTGCCAGCCGTGATTTTGAAGTCACCAAGGATCTTACAGCTGAAATCAAAGAAGCTGAAACTGTGGGAGCTGATGGACCTATAGAACAAATAGAGCAGAATTCCAGCACTGAACAAGTTAGGATAGAAACTGATTCCCCTCCAAGCATTGTACCTGAGTCACCAAATGAAAAACCTTGCAAGGTGACGCCCTCAAAAACATCTGTTAGTGTTAATGCAGAAACAAGAGAAGTCGCCCCTTCAAATGAACAAATTACAGCAGAACCTGAGATTCAGAATGACCTTTGTCTAAATAATGAGTCTGTAGAGCTCATAGAAGGAAAATCTAGTGATACTGCATCCCCAGGATCCCATGTGGAACAAGAGCATTTGGGAATGGAAATTGCACCTCAAGGGCAAATTAAATCAGATGAGGAAGTGGGTAATGCTGTAACCAGTTTTGAGGTGGACATAGTCGCACCTCCTAAAGGTAAAACAAGAGAAGATGACACCGTTCTAATTCCTGACTGCTCAGCGGCAACTACTCTAGCAGAACCTGAAGAACCAAGGGATGGTGGCATAGGTTGCCTAGACGTAGCTGAAGACCAAGCAGATGGACATGGGTTACAGGATGATTTTCCTTCTGAATCTCATGATGTTGTAGTCGGGACTGAAGAGACAAGTATGATGGAAATACCTACAGGAGATGCTGCTCAATCAGTATCGATGGCAGCAGAGTCATTTGAAGAACCAAATGTGCAACAGTTCAAGCCACAGTTTCCACTTCATGAAAGCCAATGCCCACCTATAGGTGAACAGCATCAGGTTCAGAGTCCTATCAGAGGAGAAGATGACGATAACAGCAATGAGGAAGCAAACGTGGGAAAAGTGTCAGAGGAAGAACAGCAGCGATGCATAGTAATACACAGTGTAGATGATTCACCAACCTCTTCTCCAGGAGAACTTGGCACTTCTGATTCATTGAGCGGCACCCTCAATAATCGGGCAGAAAACCTTACTCATAGTCCAAATGAAAGTACTGCTGTACAAGATTTACCAACTCAATCTCCTGTAGATCTTGATATTGATGTGATGGCAGTGTCTACTGACTCTTTGAGCAGCACGGATGTTACCAAGCAACTCAAGAGTCTCGGGTCACAAGATGCATCTCAGCCAAGTTCACCAGATATTCCTGGTTCAGACCAAGAAGAAAATACAACCAAAGAATCTCTAACAGACAGTACTAGCAACGTTGTGACAGTTGTTCTCGATGATGAAAGTTTGTCAAACCCTGATGATTTCTGTCATGAAATACAAGATGTGAGCAGTGATGATGATGATGTAGAAACTGTCCAATTATTAGGAAAACGTGACCCAAATGTCGCAAGACTTGAGAGTCCAGACTTTGGAAGTTCTCAGTCATCACCTCACACCCTCCAGGAAGACACTCTTGTAGGTTTGCCAGGACAGTTTTCACCCGTGCCTGAAACAAGTGCAATTCTAGACACCAAGGATGATAAGTCCGCTTTACCACTAGACGTACCAGCTGATACTCCCCAAGACTCTCCAGAAGACATGGAAAAAGAGCCCCAGATACACAAGAGTGCTACTGATGTTACCATCCTATCAACAGTTGAAAACGACTCAAAGATAATAGAAATCAGTGAGCCATGTAGTGAAACAGCTTCAGTTGGCAGTCTTAAAAGTTGTCTTACATCAACTGTAAATGAAGAAAATCATTTGCCTGAGGCACCTGTAGAACAGAATAATGAAGTTCCAGGGAAAAGGCCATCTATCAACAAAGAAAGCACTACTGGGCCTATCGCTACTGGTTGTGCAGCAGAACGTTCATTTGATGGTGACATTAGCACAGCGGCTCCTGATCATGTTGAGCATGGTGCAAGATACTTAGAAGACAGTACTCCAGACAGGACAGGAGGACCACAGGGTGCAGGTGATTGGTCAGTAACTCCAGTCGATGCTCAATTAGAATCATCTGCGCCATTTCCTGAAACCAAAGAACCCATCATTGTGAATGAAGAGCAAAGCGTACTTGAAAAGCAAGAGCAAACAAGGAACTATGATGTTGAAGACAAAGTTGAAGCCAAAGAAGTCAGTCCAGAATTTGAGAGATTAACAGAAGAACTAAGAGTGCAAGGAGTTGGGGAGGAAGATATCATGAGCATCGTTGTGTCCCAGACACATCAATCTCCTCAGGAAGTTTCAGAAAATTCCAATCCAGTGATGTTTGTCGAGGATGCCCCTCCAAGACGCCTCAGCTCAGACCCAGAGCATGAGTCAATCTTCAAGGCACTTGCTACATCACTATCAAGTTCAGTGGCAAGGAAAAACAACAATAATCGGGAGAGTCTTAGAAGACAGGAAAGAGAACCCATTTTGTCTGCATTTGCTTCTGATCTTAATTCAAGACATCACAAGCATACTCAAGAAGATGAAGAAGAGCCAGAGAAAGTGGAAAAGATTGTGTCTCCTACCACATCTAGAAACATATTCAAGAAACTTGACAACCCAAAATTTGCCAATGCTTTCAAGGCATTCATGGAAACAAAACAGGAAGCCAGAAATGTAGTGGATGAATTGATAAATGAAGACTTAGTGAGGGAAGTGAAGAACACTGAAGACATGAAGAGGAGAAAAAGCAGCAGGCTTTCAAGTGCTGATTCATCTTCTGCAGACAAATTTCACAGTGTGTTACAGAATGGAGATGACTCGCATATAGCAAGTTCCTTCAAGAACTCTGACCAGACCAAACGGAAAACACGTCACAGTTCATCAGATGTCCTGGAGAGTGATGATTCATCTTCAAAACTAGATGTCTTGGATGTTGGTCACAGAGGAAGGAAGAAGTACCCCATGCGAACTACTTCATCTAGATTGCTGAGGATTGCTGACAGTGGGGATCCGGACAACCAGGTGTTTTCAGAGGATGTGGACAGAAGTGATGCTTGCCATGATGAACAAACACTGGAGGGACAAGAAGATGATATAACTTCATTGACAAGGAAGTCTAGTGATACTTCTCATGATGGTAGAAGAAGACTTTCCTCTGATGACAGCCTCAAAAGTCCAAGATCATTCTCAAGAAAAAAGTCCCATCATGCCAGTCAGCACGATGAGTTTGACGGTGACCAGGAGGAGAAGGAAAATGAGGCTGTCAAAGGGAGAAGAGGTCGACCAAGAAAATCCTTAGATATCATATGGAGTCCTGAAAAGGAATGTGGAACACTGAATCATATTGAGGCTGAAGAGCTTGAAGGGAGACCAATGAGAACCAGAGGCCTGTCCAGGAAGTCAAGTTCAAGAATGAAGGAAATCATAGCGGCAGAGCTTGAGGATGAGGACGATGGAGAGACAGAGGAAGTTGTTCAAAAGAAGGGAAGAGGAAGAGGAAGGCCCAGAAAGTATCCTGTAGCAGACCAAATCCAGGTTGGTCATATCAGTGCAAGGGAAGGTGAAAAGCCAAGGGGTAGAGGGAGACCAAGGAAGTATCCATCTGTCAATGAAGAACAAAGTCTTTCTAGGGACCAAATTGAAGCCAGGAAACGGGGTAGAGATAGCGCTTGTGCTGATTTTGAAGTGCTTGAAAAAGGAAAACAGGAAGAAGAGGGCATGCCTAAAAGGAAACGAGGTCGACCAAGGCTCTCGGATAAGCAACCAGAAAAGGATCAATTTGTTGACGTTGAGGATGAGAATGCTGGTGATGACAGCAAGAAGAGAACGAGAGGTGAATTAACGAGCACTTCTGATGAGGAGCACCATGGCCCAGAGCAGGATCAACCAAGGTTGCGGACAAGAAGCTCAGCAAAAAGATTAAAACCTGGAGAGGAGCCAGTAGAGGATGGAGAGGAAACGTTGGACAGCAAACCAAATGTCAGCTCCCGAAGTGAAGAAAGACAAGTCCATCCACGGAAACAGTCTGTCGTTGCACGAAGTTTCCCAGGAGAAGATGCTCAGTCAGGAACACAGAGTCCTTTTAAGAAGGGACCGTTGGCAGACAGCAGAGACTCATCCAAGCAAACCAATATGTTGCCAAACAATGAGGTAGTAATGCATGGTGAGGCTGCAATAACTCCAAAGCTGAATCAGATGAAGCAAGTACAGGAAACGCCAGACACCTCCAGTGAGACCCCAATGGCAGAGTCATCCTCTTCGGAGAAACAGGTGAGAGTCACTGTGAAGATAGATCCGGTGACTGGTGCCATTTCTGAAGCCTTTACCTACACAGATGATGAGTCAATGGAAGTTGACATGGGATTGAATGATGATCCACCACCACCACAGGCTCTTTCTGTTGAAGCTAACCCAACACGGCCTGCATTGCCTTCCCAGACACCGTGGGATATTTTGGGCAAATCCGCACAAGGGGCATCGGACCTGAATAGCAGTAACCAGCTAAAGGGTCGTAACATCTACCACGTGCAGTCCAACATTGGAAGCAAGAAGGTGATCATTGGCAAAGATGTCACTACAAATCAAGTCATTTACTCCAACGGGCCGACAAATGTTAGGAATCCTACTGGGGGACCAAGGATTCGGGGGCCTAGTATGATCCGGTATCCAGGATTGCTCCCTAATAACACCAGGCAGGCAAGGACCAGAGGACCTTTCTCCAGAAATAGTTCAGTTGTTTGGCAGGGAAATACCGCCGCCTTGAAACCTGGTGTCAATGCAAAGATACTAAAAACTCCGGTTGCTACACAACAAGCTATTGCTAGTATACAAGGCACAATCCCACAGAAGATGCAAGTTGGTGTAGTTGGTGTAGCTGGACAGTCTATTCCTCTGACAGGACAACCAATATCCAACCTACTCCCAAACACTGTTCCTGGCATACTTTCATCTCAGGGAATGTCTTCCGCGATGAACCTTCCACAGGGTTTCCAACCCTTGCCCCAGGCTGCTCTAGTAGCTACTTCCATTGTCACTACTGTCGGTTCTCCTGATGTGCTGTCCGTGGTCACCTCCGTAGCCAATACCAATACTTTGACGAGCTCCGCTCAAGAACAGTATCTATCTATCCTTCAGAGGTCATACCAGGTGTCCCAAATCCAGCAGGTCAACGCTTTAGCAGGAATCATGCCGCAGACTTACCCTCAGCCCGGTCTTCTCCAAAACTTTGGCGTTCCGCAGATAGGTGTTGCCAGTCCAGAGGTCGCACCGTTCATCAACCAGACGTATCCTACCCTCATGGCATCGTCAACCCTCCAAACCCTGCAGACCCTCATTCAGCAGGCTGGAGTCCAATCATCCATGGGGCAGATGACACCAGGTGTACAACCACTCACACCAAGCCCTACACCTGTAATTCCAGTAAACCCCCTCCTACCAACCACCCCAATGGACACCTCCCTCTCTGGCTTCATATCCTCACTTTCCCCACCTTTTCAGCAACAGCCTGGCATTGTTCCGCTCACTTACACCGACGCAATGAGTCCGTTCCACAGAGAACACATGTACGCAAGGCAGAAGTCTGGTGGATCTAGCAAGAGGCGCAAGTCCCCTCACCAGGTCAAGGTATGGTTTGACTCCTACGGCAGTTTGAAGAATGAAGATGATGAGAACCAGGAGGAGACTTCCAACAAGATCCCTAGTCCTCCTTCAAACAAGGTCCCTAGTCCTCCTTACGTCAAGACACCGGCAGTCAGAATGAAGAATCCGTCCAACATGCCGAGAGCTCGTGTCAAGAACCCTACCTTTGGCATGGAGGAGACCCGAAGCAACAAGTCTTTGATCAAAGTGAGCAAGAAGAAAGCCAAAGGTTCTGATGGTTCATCTAGTTGGAATTCCAATGCCAGTTTCGATCCATTCGCTGGTGAGTAACTGCTAATTTCACTTTTCATTACACCTGGCTATAACAAGTAATTGTACAATCAACTCTCATTGTAGAGAACATGGTTGAATACTAAGTAATTTACAAGGTCTAAAATGATTTTTCTTACTTCACATACAATATAATTTAAAAAGACATACGGGTATAAAGATAATTTGAGAAGGATAAGCAGTTGTACCAAGATCAGAAATTTTTGCTCCATATCTGAAAATGTGTGGTATAGTTTTAATGTTTATGTTGTTGTATGTAATGTAATATGGGATGAACAAATTGAACCTGAAATGTTCAATAAATCAAATAATATCTGGTTATTTGGAGAGAAAAATTCACTCCCTTCATTTGATTCAAATTATATGTCAATTTTAGATAGCTCTCAAAATTTATCCTATTTACTAAGTTTATTTGTTGGTAATTTTTTTTCATTAGCAAAATATATGTTTTCATTAAATATCTCTCTAGGCCTGTCAACAGACGATGCATTCTTTGCTGCCATGCCAAACCTGGGTCAGTCTGATCACCATGACGACAGCCCCTCCCTGCTGCTCACCCTGATGGAGCAGGAGAAGAAGCGTGGCCCAAGCACCACACCCCGTAGGCCGTCCAACCGACCCCATCTCATGTTTGAGATCAGGAGTGATGATGGGTTTGAGACGAGGGCGGAGACGGTGGAGGAGGCGTGGGGGCGGGTGGTAGAGAGGGCTGGTGAGCTCCGCACCAACACCAGGAGGAAGCATTTGTCTTTCGATGGTAAGTTGCCTCAGTAAAATATAAACATCAATGAAAGCTGTAATATCCTCATTTGGGCATATTTCAATGATACACCTGTACCTACCTGTAACTTCAAAGACAATGTTGAGTTCTGGGAAGAGGTGAAAAATAATTTGTGAGCGTTATCATTGCTATTATGCAAGTGTGGAAGAACATCAGATAAAAAATGTTCCCTGAAAAGTATGGCTCTTCAAATGCTTTAATATTCTAAATATGGCATGAAACAACATATTGCACATGTTTGTGTATTCCCATATACATATGTATGTGTACAGTGCTTGTAACTTTACCAAGACTGGGCCAAATTTTGTATCATTTTGATGATACCAGAACCTTGCAGTACACACCAATACTTGTATGCTAGATGATCCACCTTTTCTGACCGATTTCACACCGTTGCTTTCACAATGCAATCGCATGACCAGAACTCAATTTTATAGCATGGGGGCACCTATTTGTGTGTAAAACTTTTGGTCAACCAATGAAATTATACCTGTTTGGCAAATCATACTAAGATACTATCAAAGACATTCTGCAAAATATTGTGTAGGCCCTCATACATAAACAGGTGTATAGTCATGAAAAAAAATCCATGGAAGTTGTATATTTCTTAGTTATACACATTTACACTTGATTATTGCAAGATTATAAGATTATAGATTAAAAGATATATAGGACACTTAACGAGTGAAAAAAAAATATATATATATATTTTGTGAAACAGAATATGATGAGACGATAAAGACAATTATATTCAAAAGGCTGTGATATGTGAGCTTAGCTTTCACATTGGTCTCCATGTTATTTCCTTATTTAAGCTCAATCTTTATTCCCACTGCATGTAAACTAATTGATTCAATATTCTCAATTACTGCATGTCTCTCTCTCTCTACGCAACTTACCTATAGAACAGTTTATTATTTGTTTTTCTAATGATTCTGTAAAATGTGAACCAGCTTCACAATCAATGCAATCTTCCCAGGCTATAGTAAAGGCACATAAGCAATTAATCTGAAACTGATGACTGCATGTCAACCCCTCCCTCTATCTATGATCTTATCAATACAGGTGTGAAGGGGCTGAAGATGCTAGGTATCAATCACGAGGCCATCATCTTTCTCATGGAGCAGCTCTACGGAGCAGGCAACTGCCAAAAATACAAGTTCAAGTTCCACAAGCACGAGGAGACGGCTGAAGATGATGTGAGTATCGCTACGGAGTTAAGATTCATTGAAAGCAAAAAACTTCTGTCACATGGAGTTGTTATCTATGATTACAATTAGCAACTGAAGATTTGTTCACCATGAAGGTACAAGTGAGAGAAAGTGGAGAAAGGGGGAGATTATAGGATGATATTAGATACAGGATTGCCAAAGATTCTAGTTCTTAGCAAGATATATACAGTATCAAAAGAGACATAGATGAGGCAGAAAATCTTTAAAAATTGGAAGAGTGTTATAGGGAAATTTTCTCTAAATTTCCTTTTGAAAACTACTATTTTATTATCTGATCTTTTTCACATTCTGTAGAAAAGTTGCTTACATTTTTTATTATTTTTTCCAATCAGGAACCTCCTGTTAACCCACATGGATGCGCCAGGGCAGAGATCTCCAAGCGAACTTCGACCTTTGACATCTTCAATTTCCTGGCTTCCCATCATCGTAACCGACCAATCTTCAATGAGCTTGAACAGCAGGATGAGACGTCTGATATACAACATAAATCATCAAGGTAAATTCCCCTGTTACACTGTCCTATCTCAGTTATGTATTTGAATAGGCAGTTGGGGATTTCTATTTGTTCCCCTTCTTTAAAAATTTAATGATTATGTACCCAGCAAGAATCTCACAAAAATAAAAAAATCTCACAAAGAGTTGCCTGAAAATAATGTGTTGGCTCTTCTAGATGTAACTTATAATTTTCATTAAAGCCCATCTGCACTAGTTTGGCCAGGGGGAATTAGACCTCCCTGCAAGGTCACTGACAGGTGGTTATCTCATCAAATCAGCTCTCAATTAACATAAGAAAAAGAGGATCATGGGGGACCAACAGGCACCAATTAGGCATTGTTTGCTATTTAGAGGGCGCAAGTAGCTACATTTATAAGTAGTACAGTAGGGTTTAAAGCAACTATGTTATTATAGGAACATTGTAAGCCCATTATGCACACACATTGGCAATGTACTTTGTAAAATCAAATGTTTTAAATTGTATAAGTTTTTATAATTTTTGGTACAAGTAACTAAGTGTTGCATTTGTGCTTGACCATTTTATGTGCAAAAGGATCAATATTGATGCAAAGTGATCTTGAAGATGAATTTGATACATTTAGTCTAATGAATAAAGCTTACCTTGATGTATGACCATCAATACATTTGTTAATTTAATTGTATTTTGTTTTATCAGGAGAGCGACCAGTCTTCAAGATCTGCCCATGGCTATGAGGTTCAGACATCTCAAACAAACAGCTAAGGAGGCTGTAGGTGTATACAGGTAAACAATCATTCCCTTAGTCAACGGGAGTGTTTCACAAAGACTAAGATCGACTTTAAGTTGGACTTAAATATGGCATCATTTAATGGCATTGGTTTCTCAAGGGACGTACCAATCGTGGTCACAAATCTACAGAATTTACATTTTTTGATAGTTCATTATTGTAGGAAGGAATATTATCTAAAGATCATAATTGAGAGACCAATGGTGAGAGCAACTAGTGGCATGAACGACCGGCCATAGTTAAGTCTAACTTAAAGTCGATCTTAGTCTTTGTGAAACACCCCCAGGAGTAATCTATTTTGTAATATTAAGTATAGGGCAATATGTGAGCCATCAAATCAACAGTACCAAGTAGCCAGAATTGTTGATATCTCCTGATACTGAAATCGGAAATGTGCATAGTTTGCCAACCTTCCATATTTTGAAGGAATGATTCTTTGGCCTCCAAACTATTGTTATGATTCGTATCTTTCTCTGGAAACTTTTGTTTAAAAAAATGTGTTCCAGATTTTTTCCAGGAAAGATGAAGAAGTTGGAAAGTTAGCAGTGGACTCAAAAGTTGCAGGAAATAATTTTGAAGTATGTTTGTACTTGTATAAAACTAGAGATTGCAAGCTTTCTGGTCATACCTACCACTTCTGGGTTACTGCATGACATCTGCTGAATTATATTGTCATTGTAAGAGCAGTTAATATATTCATAGAAGTAATAATTTACCCAATTTTCTCCATTGTCAGATTTGCTATTCTGTAGTGATTTTGAGCTAGCCGCTCACATATTTAGTTTAGTTACAAAGAATTGGAAATGAAAAAATAACTTTATTATCATCAGATTGTCATTGTGTTATAACAGTGTTCGTCATGCCAGGATCCCTCTGTAAGATTTCATTGGAAGGCTGCAAATAGTTGTATCGGTTTTATCAAACTATCAGTAGAGGTTTTATTAATGATAATAATAATATGGATATTTATATAGCACCGGTATCCGCCAGGCTCTAACGCTCATGGCGCTTCACACATAATACCCTGGTTATAGCCGAGCTGCCAAAGTAACTAGTGCTCAAGCATATCAGATACCTATTTTCACCTGGGTGGAGAGTGGCAAATGTACATGTAGATTAACGTTGAAATATTGAAATAAAATTACTTCTTTCTGACCCACTACAGATCTGGTATCCATGGGCGTGGTCTGTTTTGTCGCCGCCTCATCGAGGCCGGTGAGATGGTGATTGAGTACAGCGGGATCGTCATCAGATCTATTCTCACTGACAAGAGGGAGAAATATTATGAGAGCAAGGTAAGCACCCCTCACAGTGGTACAGAGCTGTCAACCAGTACGATTTTCATCAATAAAATCAATTTTCAATTTTTTTTATTTTTTTTGTGTGTGCCATTTTCAATGGCAAAATGCCCATTCTGTCCTGTAAAGTATCCTACAAGCATCTCACATTGGCAATTTGGGGATGTTCATTGGTTCATCAAACACACCAGTCATGACGAAATCATGCATATTCAACCAATGATCCATAGAAAAATTCTTCCTGTATGTTAGGAACTGTAAGAGGCATTGATCCGTGGTTTAAACAAAATAATACAATCTTTGTTAGTAAAATACAACTTTGGGGATTAAAGAATACAGTTTTTGAACTCCAGAGGTTGGCAGGTCTGGTGGTATCTTTGATGATTGAGGGGTTTGTGAAGGGATTGGGCTATACCATTTTTACACCAGTTGGGTCACTGTGTCAGTGAGTGAAACTGCTTAAAATGAGAAGTATATAAGAACAATGCAAATACCTTTTACATTAAATTGGTACGTTGATGACCACAGTGTTTGACTGAATTGACCTGTTCCTCTAATTAAAATTAGGTTGTCATCTTCAGAAGATCTTTGATATTTGCCAAATTGATTAAATTCAATTTGGTCGAACAACTTCTATTGATTTATAATAATTTAGTTTGAAATTGCATTGTTTATAAGAGTGACCATGGGCATTTTATCATCGAGTTTGACCCAAAAAAATCCAGAGATGATAATCTAGTGCATTTGTGGTTGATCATCTCTAATCAAATTGTGTTTCTTTTTTGTGTGTGTTAATATTATGGTGCCCGTCCCGTCTCGGGGGCATACCTTTTAAAGGAAGACAAAATAAAGATAGATGGTGACTGGGATGCATGGCAAAACAAAGTCATTTATTCTTAATCCTTTACAATAACAGTCTTTTCTTACAATAATTTATATACGATCAAATGGCATAACAATACTCTTCAAGTACTAAATACAAATAAATCTACCTGTTCGCATACATTGAATTCATTAGCTCTCCGGTGTTCTCTTTCTATATCACTAGGAACATCATCTGGGAAAGTTTCATTACTTGACTACAATATATAATCGTGTCCTCAGATTCCATTCAAACTGTCTCATACTTATAAATCTTGAAGTTGGATTTTTCTCTTTTGTTAGTGTGTCATGTTGGCATTCTTTCTTGTGTCATTAACAAATTGATTCTCTCTGTCTCCTAGGGTATTGGATGCTACATGTTCCGTATTGATGATTTTGATGTTGTTGATGCCACCACCAGCGGCAACGCTGCTCGCTTCATCAACCATTCATGTGATGTAAGTATTACGCACTTTATTCAAACTTATAGCAGCGGAAATAATAATAACTTTTAATTTATTTACCTCATAATAATAACAATAATAAGGTTTTATTTACCCAGGGTAGCCAGTTCAGTTATGAAACTGCTCTTCCAGCGGGCCTTGCATAACATAATATGTTATTACTACCCTTCTCCAATCTAATATGCTGAGCACCGAGCTAGAAGGCAGAAGGTCCCTTTGTTATAAGTCTTTGGTATGACTCGGCCAGGGTTCGAACCCACGACCTCCCGTTCATGAGGCGGGTGCTCTAATTAAAAGAGTACGCTTTACAATCCACATCAACATATATCTAAGAGGACAAATAACATCCCTGCATGCACACTGACACATCAAACCAAGAATTGTTAGACTACTGTAAGAAAATGTATGTCTTTAAAGGTACCATGTCCCTTTTGCAGCCAACCTCAAATGCTGTAGAACTTTGCAGGAATTATGAATATGTCATGTATGTCCTATCTGTGAAATTTAAACGTTACCAGTGTCCTCATATTCAAATTATGCAAGGAAACCTGTTTACTTGCTAGACATCACTGTCAGACACTATTGAGTGACTGACTGGCTTTTTTTCTTCTTTGGTAATAACATACATGAAAAGAGTTGTAAAGGGTACATGAGCATTTGTCTACATCATTAACCCACTTCTTGTGATGGCCAAGATTAAACTGATTGAATCTTTGCGCAGCATAAAACGTATGACCATTCGGTACAATTGTCTGAAAATGAAGACTATTACTTTTGGGCTCTATAGCCCTAAAGTCGATTTGACAACTAATAGTCATTATTTTCCCACTTAAAAACATTTTCAAGCCCCACCATTTTTAGGGAAGTTCTAAATAAGTATTATCTTTCAAATGCAGTTGGAATTTAACTTTTTCATTTTTTTGGCCTGCAAATGGGACATAGTACCTTTAAGGCTCTCTTAAGTTATAAAGGAAAAAGATTCTAATGCAATTAATCTGAAAGCTTACAACCAGATCATAAATTCATTTTATCGTGAATAAAGGAAATACAAGGTTCTGCGTCATTCCTTGAAATGAAACATTTATGACAAAACGTTCATCCCTTTTGTGTTCCTCTTCATCCCCGTGTTCAATGTGACCATGTTTTAATACTTACTTCTATTTTTATGAAAAGATGTACAATGAAAGAGTTTATAGCCGCCAAGGACTATATTGCGGGATATTCTACACTATGATATCCCAAGTATCTAATTAAACTACCGTAAATGCTGTTATTTTCGCGCAATTAATTTTGTTGCGGGTTCTTGGGTGTTGCACCTATTTCAGCCCTATCAAAATACACATAAGAAGTCATGCTTAGATTTTCGCGAGTTCTAAAGTTCGGGCTTGGCTCGAAATCCGCGAAAAATTAATGATGCTCATTCAAATCAAGAACAAATTTGCCAAAGATACCGAAAGGATAAAGTCAGTAATTAGACTGTTAGCAAGAGCAAAAACTTCATGAACTAACAAAGCTTCCTGTTTGCAGATAATCATGATAATAATTGTTCTTCTGCCGTTTTCTTCCAGTCGAACTGCTTCTCCCGTGTGATTGAGGTCGGAGGTCAGAAACACATCATCATCTTTGCCAGCCGACGCATCGCTAAGGGAGAGGAGCTCACCTACGACTACAAATTCCCCATCGAGGATGTCAAGATCCCTTGCAACTGTGGCTCCAGGAAGTGCCGCAAGTACCTCAACTAGAGGAACCAACTCTGTTGGAGAAGCCACCTGAAGCCGAGTTGTCTCTTTCAGAAATCAAGTTCTGCTACAGCGAAGGGAGAGGAGCTCACCTACGACTACAAATTCCCCATTGAGGATGTCAAGATCCCTTGCAACTGTGGCTCCAGGAAGTGCCGCAAGTACCTCAACTAGAGGAACCAACCCTGTTGGAGAAGCCACGTGAAGCCGAGTTCTCTCTTTCCGCTACAGCTGTGGCTATGGGCAATACTGCCAAGGACCTCAACGAGCAGGACTTCCAATTGGGCAGAATAATTCCTTCAGAGAAATCCCCTGCAGCTTTGGCTCCAGGAAGTTCCTGAAGTAGGCCGACTTCAACTGTGGGAAGCGTCAGAGTGGTTTAGGTCCCTTGCAGCTGTGGCTACAGAAACTGCCACAGATTTCTCCTTTGGGCTACCTTCAGCCATTCTGAATTCAACAGAGATGGTGATGATCTTGATCAGGAAGTTATGTAATTGTACTGCAGTGAATAATGACTAATTTTGACCTATATTGGACTAAATGTCCAACCAACTTGAAATTGTTTGATGGAGACAAAGAAAGAAAGTTTTGACTAGATTCCTACGAGCTTCATCACGTAGCGATTAGTGAATCTTAACTAGAAGTTTGCATGGGGCAACAGTTCTTGCAACATATAGTCAAGGAGAAAGAAAGTTTCTTTGAAGTCCAAAGTGTTGGTGCCAAGCCCTACATACTACATATCTGATTGACAATCTTGCCTGATTCTGACAAACGTACCTGATTTTCACAAGATCGCAACTTGAGTGTACTAATGGAATTGACACCCGAGCTCATACTATGAATTGCTCTCCAAAGCATCGGCTTCAGTTATGTCACGTTTCCAAGGAGAACATCATTCATGCCAAACATAGTCTAGCATTCATTCAATATTACACCAGATAGTTTACATCTATTTTGCTTTGAAGATAAATGCATTTGGAACCCATGATGTATCAGGTCACCACCTCCCCTCGGCGGACTAATATATCTCGCGACCTTTGACCTGAAGGTCACTCAGAAGACACAAACTCTCAGGACGACGTTAAAAATGAAATGTACAGTGCTCATAGATATTATTGTTCACTTATTGATTTTTTTTTTAGCAATAAAGATGTGCTGTTTTTGAAAAGCATTTCTAGCAGAGTTCTACAAGAGTTTTATGGGAGTACTATGTGCTAGATGTTTATACCTCAGTGCTTGTGTTGTTGTTGTTGTTGTCTATGCAGCTTGGTAATCATTTAGTGCAGTGTTTGTATAGTTTATGTGTAGATGTTTGAAAACATGATTATTTATTTGCTGTTAAGTTGTTTGCAATTGTAGCCCTCAAACAGAAAGCTCTTAGAAGCGTAATTAAAGCAAAACAGGTTTTATGTTACAAGACATTACATACAATTTTGCTAGTGACAATTGTATGCTCCAGTACAGCTCCACATATCTTTATCTCCCCTATTGGTTAGATCAGAATGAGAGATTTTATCGTACACAATGGACCGATAAATTATATTTCTAGCAAAGGAATAGTCACCTACCTGCGTTCTTACTTGTGAAATCACTTGTACACTTCTTACAGTACATGCGTCATCTTTTGCATGAGGCAAGATTAATTTTTGAAAGTCATTTTTGCTGAAGAAAACCGAGGTGTTATAATGTTCCAATTGAAGCAATTTATTTCACATCAATTCTGATGGTATTTTTTAGCAGTCCGCCTTACTATTGTCATATTTTTTTGTTTGTCATTCTTTATTTAACAAAAAAAATTGTTCTCACACTGAACGAATATTGTTTAGAGAACTTGGTTGTAATGTTTTGTGTTTGTTTGGTCATTCTCAAGTATAGTGAAAAGGTCAAATTACCTTTCCGAATAGATATTTGATTGCTGTAGTTAGATAAGAAATAAAATTTAGATTGATTGTGTTAAAAGAAATATATTTCAACTCCCTGTATATTTATTTTTGGCTAAGGGAAACTCAGAGTGAAAAGGTAAAGGTAACTCATGAATTTGATTTTTTTTTTAAATTGTTAATTAGTACCTGTACATATTCCTTGGTGTCTTTGCTTATATTTGAAAAGTGTTTCATTTTCAAAACATTCCTACCAGACTAGGATTCAGTATCAGTCTGTTGCTGCAGTAGAGGCATTTTCTTTTGTCTGCGTAATTGTTTCCTTATTTAAATCATTATCTGAATTCGGGCCCGCCTGATACGTGTATCAAGGCGGTCACTACCATTTTACATCGCCTAAACGTTTTTTTTTGTGTGTTTAAATGATTTCATAAAAGTTTCATGCCCTGAAATAAATTGAATCACCGCCAACACACCACACAAACTCTGACAAATCACTCACAAATAAATTTAGCATTGCTGTCATTCATGATTCACTAAGTTTCTGGTTTTACTTGAGAGATTATTATCTTATCATTATTATAGTTGTTATTTCTACTGCTATTATTATTATTGCCCTTTGGGAAATCGTGCAATTCCCAAATTATTTATATTGCAGCATTACCAATGATGTTTTCTATGTATTGGGCATAAAATAATACCTTACTTTTCTCTCATGTTGAAACCAAAAATCACGGATCATTTCAGAATTTGAGGCACAAAGTGGTAGGGAGAAAGCATGCACAAATATTTAAATGCAGTAACTTGTACACATTATAGCTCAGTCAATCTGATATTTGAAAACCCTTAGAATTCAACATCCTTGAAATTGATTCTTTACTTTAGCTTGTATTCAATAGTATCCATTCTAAAAAATTGCCAAATCTAGTTGTTTGTTTTTCGACAGACTATTTAAACAAATTCATGTCTTGTAAGTATCTTTGATGAATTTTGAAAGTTGAAGTGAATTTCGGCTTTATTTTTGTATTCCTAGTTTTTCTATTTAGCGCTTCCTCAAAATCTGATAAAATACCTGATATCGTAAGTGTTCATTTGTGATTTTTTTTTGAAGTACATTTTTGATATCATGATAAACCAGGAAGCAAAGAGTTATTCCCATTGTTTGTTTCCTTACAAACATTTATATCAGTTGTCAATGCAAATAAAAGTACTTTTTAAAGTTTAGTAGATACTAATTTTCATATTACTTATCTGTATTGCCAAGATGAGAAAATAACTCGAATTTGATATGTTATTGGGTGGTAAAACTGCAGTCCTGTAAATACCGTCTATCTGGGATTTACCACGTATGTTCAGAATCTCTCCACTTTCTCTTGTTGTTTTTGTTTTGTTTTTTAACAGATCCCTGGTGTAAATGTGTTTTTTTTCTTTTTACTTTTTGTTTGTTTGAATTTGTACTTTTGTGTGTACTTCTTCAAATAGGAATATATATTCAAACAAGTTATGATCATATTTATTCATATTCTGAGGATAATTAAAAGGTTGATAGTGTTTTTGAACAATAAACTGTTTACTTGTGCGATGTTGTATTCTGTTCATTTGAAGATTCGTCAAACGATCAAAACAAAAGTTGAGTGGTCATTTCTACAGATTTGCATGAACAGACTGAGAAAGAGAGAGAGAAAGAGAAGGGGGGGGGGATAGCTGCATTATCGAATTCAAATTACATGTATTTAAAAAAATAAAATAAATAGTTGGTTACAGATGCAACTTCATATCTAATTAGAATAAAATATTACACGTTTAAAAGAATAAACAGCAAGGCCAGACACTGGCATCAGTGTGTATCACTGTATCACCCCCCCCCCCCCCCTAAATAAAAAGGCTATTTCTTTTTTATTTTGAAGGCAAGTGAAAGTATTTCCTAACATGTTTTTTTTTAATGGAATTTACTCTGTCATTCGTTGAGTAATTCAATTAAATAACAATTTAATTACATAATGAATACATATATAACAAATACATTTTTGGGGAAGGACCCACAAGAAATATGAATGAATGAAATTAATCAACAAGCTATGATTATACAATCAAGAAACATACACACACAAACAAACAAAATTGGCATATTACATACAACAAACTAGAACAGTTACACAGAAGAAGAAAAGGGATAGTGATTATTATACTCATTGGTTTGTTTTCAATTTGTGTTTGTTTGTTTATTTTTTTGTTTTTAGAATTAATAGCGGAGACCATGCAATCATATAAAATGTGAGCGTTTGCATGACTACTGTGATGTTTATGTCATTTTCTCAATTTCGATTTGCTATTTCAGAGAGACCATAGACATAGTAGCTTGGAACACTAACTAATTTATCAAATTTAGATCTACATTTATCTTGTTAAACTAAAAACAACAAATTTCCAAGATGAAAGATGAAACAGGGGACCCTCTCTGCTGTTGTGAATATATCAACGGAAACGGAGAAACAAGTCATTTACTGGCTGTGTGTTGTGATTGCGAGGATTTGGACGAGTCTTGCGACAGGTAAGGGTCTAACTAATTATCATTTCAGTCCCATTCATAGGATATTGCGTTTGATCATTTCTGAAGACCGAACGATCAAAGTTGAA
>JAVYIG010018135.1:0-22305 GCA_035222895.1 Strongylocentrotus droebachiensis
GAAAGAAAGAGAAAAAAGAAGAAGAGGGAGGAGAGGAAAGAAAGGAAAAGAAAGAAAAGAACGAAAAGGAAAAAAAGAAGAAAAAGGAGTGAAAGGGAAACAAAAGAAACGGGGGATGAAAGAGAGGAGAGAGAGGGGAGGTAAGAGTCTGAGAGAGGAGGAGTGGGAGTAAAAGAGAGAAGGGGGTTGTTGGGTGGAGACGTCTCGTCGAGGGAGCAAGAAAGACACGGGTAAATATGTTGCCGTGTCGGGTCAGCTGTGTCAGTATTCCTGCTCGATCCTCGTGTACTATATCAATGCAGAAGTTTGAAGTCGGTGAGATATATTCGTCGGTCGGCCGACAAGTTTTTTTCCCTACGAACTGTGACTTCTTATGACGACTTCGAGAGTGACTACAACTACAATACTGGTATTTTCTCGAAGTTTCACTTTCCTATAATATCAGCTAAAGAAATCAGAGGTTTAAAATTTTCGGGGAAACTAAATTCAAACAAGGTTTAAGAGTCAACAACGGTACGACAAATCGTCTTCCTTTCTTTATATTGTGATGAAACGCCAAAAATTCCGCGCTTCGCGCGGAAGGGGAAACTTCATTTAGACGAGTCGAGACAAAACAACGAATCGTCTTCTTTCTCTAATAATTTAAGGAAACGTCAAAGCTTCGCGCGAGATTGATAAACTGAATTCAGACAAATAGGGCTTATAAAAAGTCGAAAACGGTACAACGAATCGTGTTCTTTCTCTAATAATTTGAGGAAACGTCGAAGCTTTCGCGCTTCACGCGAGAGGGGGAAACCGAATTCAGATGAATAGAGCTTAATTAGATTCGAAAACGGTACGACGAATCGTCTTCTTTCTCTAATAATTTAAGAAAACGTCAAAGCTTCCGCGCTTCGCGCGAGAGGGGGAAACTGAATTCAGACAAAATTAATAGGGCTTATTTAGAGTCGTAAACGGTACAACGAATCGTGTTCTTTCTCTAATGATATGAGGAAACGTCAAAGCTTTCGCGCTTCGCGCGAGAGGGGGAAACTGAATTCAGAAAAGGATAAACAGTCGAGAACGGTACAGCAAATCGTCTTCTTTTTTATAATAAGTTAAGGAAACTTCTAAGCTTCCGCGCGGGAGGCCCATCACCCACACCCCCCCTAATGAGCGCGCTTTTAAGTTATTCTCTTGCTCACTACCGCCCCTCCCTAAAATAAGATCCTAGCTCCGCGCCTGCATTAAAATATATAGCTATGATGCTGACTAAATTAAAGAAATAATTCGTATATTTATGTCGTCGAGGAAAATGACCATTTTGCGCATATGCAAGTACTATATAGATAGTCCATAGGAAAAACAATTTAGCCTTCGGCCCCAGGTTTATGGGGTTGAATTTGTAGATATTGGACATTTTAATTTTGTCGGTAATTGGTGGCTAGTTTTGTCGGTAATCGTTGGCCTCTACACCCCCCCCCCCACTGAAAAAGGTCTAGCGACGCCCCCTGACTACTACTACTACATCTCTTCCATCAATATCGAGTCCATTGGATGTTAACACTGGTAAGAACCAAAGTAGGCCTAATCGCGATCATACTGGGCCATTGTCCCAGGGTCAAGTGACGTAGGGGAGACTCAGGTTCGTTGAGCCACCCCCTCTAAAATAAACCATGACCATTTCAGCCTTTCGGGGCTAATTTTCCCTACAGTCTCGAATAGCACAGGTTTCAACACAAACGAAAAAAATATCCCCCTGTGCATTTGATATATATATATTGATATTATAGCCTAGTAATAACATTGACGTATCAAAATAACTCTACGATCGCAACAATTTGTTTTTTCTTTCAGTAAACCCGTGTCTGGATGCTAAAAAAAAACGATGCACACAACGAATGACGACGAATGCATAGCGCTGGTCCAGCGTTGGTCCAGCGCACTCGACGAACGAGTAACGAATGATAACGCACGCCTAGCGAACGACAACGCACTAGCCCAAATTGCAAATTTCCAATGCGCTGGCCGTGCGTCCCCCATGCGTCCCCTCTGTGTGACCGGGCCTTAAGGAAAGTTAGATGACTTCGTCACCTTAGTTATAACAATCGTTTTATTCCTAATGCAAACTAAAGACTTTGATTTTCTTTTGGTTTCGTTTATTTTCTTTCAAGGTCCCGTAAGAAACTTGGTGATTACTGTGATTGTACCTATTGTATCGGCCGTAGTAGTGGTCATTCTCATGTTCCTGGCATTCTTTGTTTACAAGTGAGTATAATAAATAAGGCTTATTATTATCCTGATTGTTCTTATTCATATTATTATTCTCATTCTCATTAAACTTTAACCATCATAGGGCGATGTGTATTAACCGGATACTATTTAAAAATCTATGAAGCTAATATACTTACATTTGAAACTAGAGCCCTACAAACGAATTTCTTAGTTTGTGACCTACATGCAAACATTATAGCTAATCTTGTGTTCTGGTATGGGCATCGTATGTCGAGAGAACATTGCTACAGTATATTCTGACTTGTTTATCCTGCATTAGATTGATTGCTTGAACCAGTAAATTAAAAGAAAACCTCGCAAAAAACTTGCTGGAATTCATCTTCAATAAAAACCACAACTCTCATTTGCACATTGTGACCCTGGTTATAAATCACCTTGATTTGTTTACCTTTATATGCTCTTTACTCAGCCACTATACATTTTCCACCAAAATGGTTTGGCACATGTCATCAATTTGTAATCTTGAACATACAGTGTAAGCTTTGTTGGATTCTATGATAATTTATTTTCTCTCATTACCAGAACTAGGTGCATTTTTGTTCATTACCGAAATGGTTAATAGTATGATTATTATTCCTCCCTGATAAATGGTAATGTGTAGATTGGATATTTAGCTTCTTTTGGTCCTTGCTTGATTATAATAATATTAATAATATTTAATTTTTTATATAGCGCTTAATACAAATGTCTCTAAGCGCTTTACAAATATACTATTACCCCGGTTATTGGATTCAGTGCTTGACCGCACACAAGTACGTGTGCACAATCTCCACTCCCTGGGGAGCATTCCAGCCAGGCGTTACATGACGCTCAAAAACTGTTTGACCAACAAGGACGGTAGCATCCTACCGGGTA
Source organism: Strongylocentrotus droebachiensis (assembly GCA_035222895.1). Lineage (NCBI taxonomy): Eukaryota > Metazoa > Echinodermata > Echinoidea > Camarodonta > Strongylocentrotidae > Strongylocentrotus > Strongylocentrotus droebachiensis. The sequence continues at coordinate 3,130 of JAVYIG010018135.1, forward strand.
ATAACAGTAAGGCATTTCTTCAAAGGAAAGTTTGAGTCATAAACCATTATTCTGTATTACGTGAAACCATAATGATGTGTCTTTACATATTATATACGTGCTAATTTAGATTAGGTATCATTTTAACCCACCACAAATTATATAGTATATGGAATAAAATAGATGAACATAAGCAATCATCTCGATCAGGGTATTATCACATTTTTCTCTAGTAATCTTTTAACTGTGATTTATCCGAAACTTTCTAACTCTTTTACAGGTACAACAAAAGAGAGACCTCACCGCCGCAAAGAGTGGGTATCAATCTACAGCAACTGCCGCGCGGTCAGCTTCCAGCCATACCAACGGACAACGCACGCAACGAAATCAACGACGATGAACAATACTACGCAGTATACAATTTGCCATCAGAAGGGGCTGGTACTAGTGGCGACGATCATTACTTGATACCTATTTGAAAATAATTAATAGATCATCCCCCCCCCCCTCCCCATGAAGAATAGTTTTCAATTAAAGATCATGGTTGGCACGTACTTTCCTCTGGTCTCTACTACGTCACAATCCAGTCATAAACCCCGGCGCTCTGGCGGTAGACTAACCCCTTGACGTTAATTACGCTGTATACCTGAAACATCCAGTAGCGTAAACCTTTCTGAGGAGTGTGCGTGTATGTGTCCATGTGATGTGAGGAGGAGGGGTGGGGGGGGGGGGGGAGGGGGAGGTTGTTGGCGAGATGATTAAAATCCAGCCCATTTCTTGCACGTACACACATACACACGCACGCACAATCCCAAAATAAATTATGTCAGATTAAAAAAAAAATGCATATAAGGAAAATGAACTCAGTTTAGGAAGTCCTGAACCGATATTTTTTAATACTTACAACAGATATTAAAGAGTAATTATCACGAAGTAATATAAAGTCACTGTCACCTCATATATGTCTGTGTGATTTAGGAGGGGGAGGGTGGTTGATGTGAGGTGATTACAATCTGGCGCCGATATTTGTTGCACGTACACACATACACACGCACGCACAATCCTAAAACAAAATTATGCATATAGGAAAATGAGGTTAATTTAGGAAGTCCTGAACCTACATTTGTTAACATTTTAAACAGATATTGAATTTTCACGAGGTAATATGAAGTCAATCTCACTTCATCAGGATGTATTAAAGAAATATACATTTCAAACTAGTTTTGAACCGTTCAATTATATGAATACCAGCATCTTGGGGCCTATATGTTTACTTTAAGATTATACCTTGAGTCACGACGTCAGAAAGTCCTTTGTTCTTGGAGGAGAAGATTCCAGTCATTCTGATTGTCGAAGTAATACATCAGGGTACGATGTAAATGTTGGTAAAACTTAATACGAGTATCGTGAAGATGATGCTAGATGTTGAACCTTTTAGGAGTATATAGATAAAGAGATGAATTATCATACCAGTGTGTATAATGTATATTGTAGAAAACTTAAATTGTTTGCGTGTCCGTGACAGCAGAAATTGTTTTATATTTTAGTTTTTCAGAGTAGCGAATATTCTGCAACGATGTAAATGTCTAAACGATTACTTGTTTATTATAGTTCATGTCGAATTTAGAGCCAACGTATGTATTTAGGCAACAAACAATTTGCTTTCTTAATTATTTAGCATACGAACTTAAAGAGAATGTTGAGTTTTGAGGAGAGTTGAAAAATAAGTTGTTAGCGTTATCATTGTTATTAGTTTTTCAGAGTAGCAAATATTCGGCAACGATATAAATGATTACTTGTTTATTATAGTTTATGTTGAATTTAGAGCAAAAATATGTTTTTAGGAAAGAAACAATTTGCCTTCTTATTTATTTAGCATAGGAACTTAAGTGACGGACTACATTGAAATGTGACCCTGTTCACATTATGATATTTGTATCGTTCAATAGTTTACTGCATAGTTGCAATGTAGGTCGAATTCACATAGAGATTTAATACAGTTTAACTTTATTCTTGTATCATATACTAAATAATCTATATTAAGGTGTAGTAATCAGTACATTACTAATTTAGCTACAGGGTTTTTATATGTTTACAGGCTGAAACATTTGTTTAGTATTGTGTGTTTGTATATGCTCATTACAGATTGTCATCTAAGGGTTTACCGAAGGTACAACAATGACGTTTACACCATTGTTGGAGTTGGTGAATAAAAGTGAAGTTTGTTGGACATTGGCAAATTATTTCAAGTGTTAGTTGGCATCGGAATGCCTTGTAAATAACAACAATTGAACAGGTATAAGCAGGAGATACTCCTTCGTATAGTAAAGGCAGCCACAGTCACATTCATGTATATTTATTTTGTCATAATTTTCAATATCTGGTTATTTTTTGACAATTTTTTTTTTCTTCCCCGTTGAAAACCAAAGCTATATTTGTCTAGACCGCGACGTCGCTCAAAAAAATTGAGGGTTTAGGATGTACATGATAACCAAATCCACCGCGATGTTGGTCTTTGGATACTCAGTGGTGAAACCATTAAGAAATATAATTCCCAAGACAATTGTAACGTGGCCTGGTCATCATTTCATGTCTGGACACTAACTTAAACAGGGCTTTTGTGGATATTTAACCCCCCCCCCACCCTCAGGGGGAAGGGGGATGAAGAGGGATAATTAATATTTTTAGAGCTCTCTTGTTAACCATTGAGGGGCGTAGCCTTGTGAGAATCAATACCTGATTATCCAATGTTTATATCCTGGACACTTGGCATGATAATAATATCACGGTCCCTCTGTGGTCATGTGATGGCCAGTAAAGACAGGATCGACTAGAGGGCGCCCTCCAAGCGATTATGACCACGAAGCCTCGTTCTCTTTCTCCCGAATCTCCCCTATACAAAAAAAAACTAAGGGAGATCATTAGTCAGGAACATTATCATCGGAAACTGAATACATTATAGGTTCTTCTAGACTAATTAGACCTAATTATGGAATAGTTTACCAATTTGTATCAGTCAGTCCCCATCCGTAGAGTCGTTTTAAATGAGGAAAGTTTGAAGTATATCTTGTTATATTGTATTTCTAGGGCAGTTTTGTATAAAGTTAGTTAATTGCAAAATATCTGTAATTGTTATAATTATAATTATGTAAAAGTATTGCTGTTTATTTGCTTTACGTTGTACCTTTTTTTGTCCAGTACTTAGAAAGGTTGAACTTAGCGTTTTATACATTTGATTTATTGTTATTATTATTATATGGATGGATCATTAAAGGGACCTAAATTCAGACACATTTTCGACAGATCTAAAATAAACAAAATCTGATGGCCCTTTATCCAGAAACGCAGCTTGAGGGTCACAATATCACTAACAAAATTATTGCGCCAATCTCGAAAAATTCCTCTTTTTAAGACAAGTTTAACTGTTTGCCTTTTTAACGAAGTAGAGACTGATTATTATGGAGCGACAAAACGGTCTATTTCTTTTCATTTGAGACACAAAAATATTTCCGAACATGATATTGATTAATTGATTGGTTGCTTTTATTCATATTTTATCCAGTAATAACAAAGCATAATACATTTGAAAAAACATTGACATTTCTTAAGATTATTCATGTATGAAAGTAAATAATCCTAAATCATAATAATTGATAACATGGAAGCTTGTTATGTAAATCATGAAATACGAAAATGAAAAGTGGACCTACTCAGAAGCTAAGCTTTTACTTGATAAATATACATTATAAATAATGTTATGACAGGAGTAAAGTGAAAGAAGCACGGCCGTATAACCTAAAAAACAAGTTTCTCTTAATATTTCCTGTAGAAATTGAACAAGGTTTCCTTTTCCTCCTAAATTTCCTTTTTTATGTTCTCACACTCTTTCTCATTTACACCTTATTTCTCCTTCTTTCTTACTATCCATACCTTCTCTTTCGCATTTTTTCTTCTTCTCTAATCTATGTATAAATGTTTTTTTCATGTCAATATATTGACATGTCAAAACAATTATGTTTTTGTCATTATTTTGAGGTATCCACACTTTACAAGCTCTGCTTTTCAGCGGATACCTCCATTTCAACAGGTTTATCTTAAAAAAACTCTAAAAAACCTTTATACTGGATATTTATGTATACTTTCTATTTCATAACTTTAAACCATGTAAAATGTATTATATTATGGAATATTGAATTGTAAATCTCCTTTCTTGTCAAAATTACTGTTCTGTTGAAAATAACAAAATAAACTGAACTGAAACTATCTCTCTTTGCGCTAAATGCTCTTTTTTGCTTCCAATCACCAAAGGTTTTGTGCCAGCCCTGTTGCCTTGGCAACCATCAGGTTTCTTTTGTGTATTTTTTGTTACTTAATGTACATGTACTTTGTAGTATCCTAACGTAAAAAAACGTTATATGGGCGAAATATTGTAAACTAATGCTTGTCAAAAGAGTTCTTTATTCTGTCAAATATCAAGCTTGTAAATCATTGCAGTCTCCTAACATGCAGTCATATTTTTTCTTATTTTCAGAATATTATTTCATGTGAACACAACATTTTATTTTACATTATTATGTTTTTTACAATGTTATCATCTTTATATTAAACGGATATAAAAAAAAAAAATTGATCGGATTGATTCGTATTTTATAAGTGCATTTATTTTGGATATTTGTTTTTTAATTCATCGCATTTAGAATAAGAAAACAGATTTCCTAAACATATTTTGGCCTACTTTACGTGATTCAGAATATTCCATTACGATGGGGATTTCCTAATTTCTAATGGTAGGTTAAGAACACGTAGGGATCTGCGCATGCAAATGCTCCATCTCCCAATGTTATTTTAATTTATGTGTTGTGGTTTGCAATAATAGAGCTAAGTCGAGAGCAGCGCAGGTCGTGAAGATGTTTGTGAAACTTGACTTTTAACAATTGTACAATATAACTATGGGTTAATCGCTTTATAGACAATCTACAGAATCTTGAATGATATCCATCGGCTTATCGTCAAGTTCCCAGTGCACATGAGGCGTCATCTTTATTGTGACGTAATCGAGTTTCCAGGACGTAGAACAAAAACCTTTTACAATATGTCTATGACAATGCTATTTTGTCATGTGTAATAATTGTGAAAGAAACAAGGAAAAGGGATTTTCCCATTCCTTATTCTGGTTCTGTTTGGTTTTCGCAAATAAGAGAGAGAGAGAGGAATTATTTTGCGTTCGGCTGTGACGAACGAAAACGCGCGCGCATCCGCGTGTGCGCGATTTATTATAAAATGCTTTAGCTTATAATGGCGTACGCGCGCGTTTTTTAACCTGAAATTGACCGGACTGATATTGACCTTGATCGTGATAAATATGAATGAGAAATGACTTCCGTTATGAAGATATGATCATGAGTTGATTTTCAGAAAAATTCACAAAATGGCGCCTAGATGACGTCATCACACTGTGAAGGTTGAAAACCGCATTGTGCTTAGTCTATATGCCTATACACATGTGTGCCAAATTTCATAGCATTTGGTTGAGCCATTTTTAAGTTATCTTGCTAACAAAAAAAGTGGCTTGAAATAAGAAAAATAATTTAACGAAAACATAAGGTGGTCTGTTTTATATACAGCCCACCTGATGATGATATTAATATATATATTATAATACTGATAATAATGATGATATACAAGATTTGTCAGTCGCCGAATCCACTTGAAACCGAATGCTCGAGACACATTTGTGAAACAAAAAAAAGATCACATAAACAAAACTGCATTAGTTACAAAAGAACAGGACTAAGAAAGAAATTAGAAAAAATTGAGATTATTCAATTATATACTGATATAAGCATGGCAAGTTTTAAGATTATTCTCAAACACTTCAACTGATCAGCTATGACGAATCTTTCGAGGGAGAGCGTTCCTTCGCATTATTAGTATTCAACCTAATAACCAACGCAGTAACCCATGGTATACATTTTATTATTTAGCCTGCATTTTTGTTATGTACACAAACTACAAATCTAGCTCACATTGGAAAGGGGAATACTTTTGGAGACGGGGCGATTTCTATAATCCTATACGAATACAAGTTTCAAGGACATAACACAAATACTTTTTACAATTGGTCAATGTCAATGTACTTTGTCATGTGTAAGAATTGGGAAACAAACAAGGAAAAGGGATTTTCCCATCACTTATTCTGGTTCTGTTTGGTTTTCGCAAATGAGAGAGAGAGAGAGAGACAGACAGACAATTTCGTCGGTTAACTCGCGTCTGACTTTGTCAGATAGCTCATTTTTGTTCTAAACTCTAAACAGTGCATAGCGGACCTTGCTTGGCATTTCGAATCCAGGATTGGTAAGTTAATAGCCATATTTTATATTAACACACTGCGTTAGATTTGAGATCATCATTTTGATAGGAAATTCCGAACCAAATGGTAAATACCACGAAATCATTTTCATCGGCTATTTTCATTTTTGAAAAGACTACTGCGTATAGGCAAGGTTAACACATTAGGTAATCAGGATGACACGACGTTACAATCAATGAAATCAATCGTTTATTATACCTCTTTCGCCCGGTTTTTAACAGAGTACATATTCCTTGTGGCAACGGAAATCCCTTTGATTGAACCTGATGTTCTCTTATCGTTGTGTCATGTCTCCTTTTTATCTCTCCGAAAATTGAAGACCAAGAAATCAGTAATTTTTATTTTAATACTTACGAAATCCTATTATGTCTTGAACATTTTCTAATCTTCGAATTTTGTTATAATTGAATTCGTTTTTCTCTCGTGTTATTTTCTCTAGAATATGAATCACAACAAACATATTCATGAAGGCATGATTATTAATTATTATTATTCATTCTACCTTGAAGTAAGTTGATAATTTTCAAATAATGCCTGTATAGTCAATAATAATTTAACGAACAACAATCGTCTTGTGCTTTTTTTCTTCAAATTTCTACCGTAATCTACATAAATCATTTCCAATTGATGTAGAAAAGCCACGTGATTGTATTTATTTACATTTCCAAATAAGAAGTGTATATTTTTTCTATCCCAGTTACTCTACGCAACATCCTTAGACTGTATATTACGGGCAATCGCCCCTACAGAAAAAAAGATTTAAAAATCGTTTTTTGCATCACGATATAATAATTTTTTTTGTGTGTGTGTGGACAGAATATTTTCACTAATCGTCGCGATTCGCATCGCGATCCAATTTGCACTAAGTCACCTTGTTTCAATCTATTGAATAACCTGTATTTTTTTTGGAAGGGCCTACTAACTTCTTGTCTCATGATATCTGAGTTTTTTCTGCTCACTTGTCCGCTGCGCCATTTCACACGCGTAAGGAGCATAAGGTGTTTATCTCGAATAGCGAATTAAATCTCAATGGTTACTATTAAAACCCAATTGCAATAAAGAATATAAATGATGATATCTATCAACGACATTGGGTGTCAATCACCTTTTGTCCTGATATATATACTTCAAGGTCACATCCTTGGATGGTCCATTACACTTCTATTATACGAGGTGTTCTGTAAAATATGAGAGGTGTTACACACCAGCTTACTTTTATGTTAATGTAAACATGACGGGGATTTCACGTCACCGGCCTCTGTAAATGGAGGACTGGGAGCTGCAAATGTGTTGTAATTTCCATTGAATAAGAGGACAAAAAATGTACACATATATGAGAACAAATAATCATACACTAAAATAAGCATGACAAGTTTTAACCCATTACTTACTGAAACCTGGTGGTCCATGTGTAAAGCCTATGGGAATAATATAATTCAGTAGTCAACGGGTTAAGATTTATTCAACTGATCAGCTATTACGAATCTTTCAAGGTGGAGCGTTCCTTAGCATCATAATTATTCGATCTAATAACTAACGCAGTAATCCATGGTATACATTTTCATATTTAGCTTGCTTTTTTGAAACAAAAACTACAAGTCAAATTTACATTAGGAGGGGGAAAGACTTTTGGAAACAGGATGATTTCCCCATTCCTACGTAACCATGTTTCAAGGACGAACAAACAAAAAGCATACGTTTTGTCCTAACAAAAAATTACCATGGTAACCATGGTACTTTTTTCCAAATTATCATCCACCATGGTAACCATGGTTATCATGGTACCAAAACAATGAAATACATTGTTTATTTACCTAATGTATTTCATTGTTTTGGTACCATGATAACCATGGTTACCATGGTGGATGGTAATTTAGACAAAAGTACCATGCTTACCATGGTACATTTTGTAAGGGATATATTATATATGTGCATGAATCGGAAAAGAGACACAAACACACACATACTTATCTGTCTAATGAATATAACAGTTTAAGGTTATTACCCTATTGAATATTACGGTAATTAATACAATATGCATTCGATTTAAAAACTATTCAGTGATGGACTTTTTGGAAACGGGACACTTCCTCCATTCCCACGTAATCAAGTTTCAAAGACGTTAAACAAAATTGTTATACTCTGCATGTCTACGACAATGCTATTTTGTTCATTGTATGAATTGGGAAAGTAACATGCAAAAGGGGTTATCCCCATTATTCATACTAGTTCTGTTTTCTTTTTCGCAAACGAGAGAGAGAGAGAGAGAGACATATGAAGACAGACAAACAGACAGACAAATTAGTCGGTTCCATCGTGTTCGACATTGTTAATAGACAGTTATTTTTTGTTTTAAACTCTTGACCAAGCATAGTGGACTTAGCTAGGCATTTCGAATCTAGGATTGGTATAAGTTGATATCCATATCTTATATTTCCGCACTGTCTTACCTTTTAGATCATTATTTTGATAGAATCTGAGACAAAGTTACCCAATAGCTTTAAATGTTATTACAATCCAGCCATTAACCTCGGAGCTCTGGCGGCGGACTTACCCCTTGACGTGAATTACACTGTAAACCTGAAACACCCAGTAGCGTAAACGGTTTATATATATAGGGAGTGTGTGTGCTGTGTGTGTGTGCGTGTGTGTGTGTGTGTTTGCTGGGGGCTGTGGTGGGAGTTCTGGGGTCAAGTTCGGAGAGGGGTGGGGGGGGGGGGGATGATGAGGGGATCACAATCTAGCGCCGAGTTTTGGAAACACCCCCTCTCAAAAAATGAAATGGTAGCTCTTATTAACAATCATGTTAAAGAAATGTTTTGAATAATACGTGATGATACAAATTTTGCCAAGAAGCCGCCTACTTATTGATATATTTGGTAAATTAGTTTATCTATTTGGACCTGATAGATATTACGCACGAGTCGCGCACGTGTGCGTGGTCCCACATACATCTTTCTGTGTACAGTGCTTGTAACTTTACCAAGACTGGGCCAAATTTCTTATCATTTTGATGATTCCAGAACCTTGCACTACACACCAATACTTATATGCTACATGATCAACCTTTCCTGATCGATTCCACAACGTTTCTTTCACAATGCAATCGCATGATCAGAACTGATCTTTATCTTTAACACAAAGACACGCGCACACAAGCCTATAATCGAGATGATGTGAGATTCAACAACAAACAAAAAATTATGTAGGAGAATGAACTCAATTCAATGATATTGCTGGTTGATTTTTAACAAATAATTTAATTTTCAATCAACGCGAGAACTTGTTACAGTGTTGTAGTATGTGTCCAGCCAATGAGGGGGCACCAGTAGAATATAGAAGTAAACAGAGAGGTGGAGGGGCGCAAAATTCACTTAGGGCACATGCCATTATGCGAAATGTTCATGCATGTAATTCTCAAAATTCGTTGTAGAGAGAATCTTGAAGTGACTTGAAAATCAAACACTCAAGGAACCCTAGTGCAAGAGATGAAATCACATAAAAGCACTATACACAACTGCAGTGGAAGAAAGAGAAATATCGATTTAAAGCCAAATCAAATAGACACTGTATTCAAGACTAATATTTATACTTCAACTGATCTGCTATATCCATTCTTCATCGGAAACTGTGCGTGAGCCAAGATTCTCTCCACCCACGTTATCTTCAGGGTGGAAGAACACATTATCCAGAGTTTGTAGAGTTTCATGATCTCTCAAACCCATAAGAAAACAATGATCTTATGATATTATTTTTTCTACCCAGGAAATATTTGTTATACAAAGTCATGTCACCGAGATTTAACTCTGAAGAATGTTGTCTAACTACAGCTGTTTTTGTACATATTTTTGTCGGAGGTGGATAAACATACCACCCCCTCTGTAAAGCTTCTATTGAGATTACGAGGAATGTAAATTTACATTGATCTAACGTTATACTGCTATGATTCATATTCATGTGAATCTATTCAAAAAGAACAACGGAGCACGTATTTCATCATCGCTCATACATTTTGGGGTTTGGGGTCTTTGGGGGGAAATTACCTTTTTCCCCTTCTATTTGCCACATTCATGCACTGTATGCATGCATGTGTGTTTAATACATGCCTAGGATTTTTTTTCGTGTGCAAATTTGTGCCTAGTGAGCATTAGTTTGATATGGGACGGCATACAACTAAACGCCATTTTTAGTTGCACCTAATTCAAATATTGCAGTGGGTGGATGAATTTTTCATCTCCAAACATTATTAAATCTAAAAAAAGCATCTAGATGATCAACTGTCTTTCAGACTTTACAGTACGAAGATTCAAATCACAGGAAACTAGTAAATAAGGTAAGCTGTACGTTGTATGAAGTTTATTTGAATGTGAACTAGATTGTGTTATAGAAGAAAGTGGATGAAAAAAGGTAATTATGCAATAAAAGGAGACACAGGTATTTGGATTTGGGATGAATTTAAGTTTATCTTATCTGGAAGAAGGAAGATGAGAATCCAGAATAAAAATCAACTGATATGTAAGTTTTTAGATTGCTTAGGGTTTACAGCATGAAAAGAAATCTCATCGACATTTGTCTAAATATCTATTTCTCTTTCTTCCTTTCTCTTTTTCCCACTGCCCAAATCATGACGAAGTTCGGGCAGCATGGCCCCCAAATTTATCCATAGTTATTGTATTATATATATATAAATGAAATTACAAGTATGATGGTTTGGGATGTACGTGTATAAAGTGGTGAAGTATGACATATTAAAAATCTATTTTTAGATTTTTTTCCCCCATTTTTTTTTCTTCTTCTTCTTCATTTTCCAAAAGAGCATTACAAAAAAAAATAATCAGATGGTCACATACAGCCAATACAAACATATTCAATTGGTTTTTAACATTTGGACATTATTTTTGATGCTCTTTCGGAAAATGAAGAAAAATTTAAGAAATTCTCAAAATAGATTTTTATGATGTCACAGCTTCGGTACTCATAGCCGAATCCACCGCGGTGTAGGTCTTTGTATACTGGTGATACCATTAACCCTAAAAAATTTAAGAAATTCTCAAAATAGATTTTTATGATGTCACAGCTTCGGTACTCATAGCCGAATCCACCGCGGTGTAGGTCTTTGTATACTGGTGATACCATTAACCCTAAAAAGGCCGGGCTATTTGAGGTCTTAGTACGGTTGAGGGCATTATGCCCCCCCCCCCATAAGATCTCGGCCGTGAAGCGGCTGATTTCCGCAAAACTTTGTACGCATGTCAAGTGAAGTGTATAGAATAATATGATAATTTCAATTTTTTTGAAAAATTCACTCATTTGCATATTTTTACCCATGAGCGATTTTCGGGTTGACATGAAAAGACAAAAGGTCATTTGACCTTGTAACCGTCTGTCCGATTTTAAAAAAAAATCTTTTAAAATTTGCGCAAGACTCGAAAGAAAAAAGTCAGCGAGCGGCGGGGCGCCATCCATATGCGTTCCCGAACAATTATAACAATCGTGGAGGGGGGGGGGGGGCATGATGGCCCCCGGCCTTATTAGGGTTAAGAAATATTGTTGTCTGAACACTAAGGGTGCGTTTATCATGTTTTGCCACTCTGAATCAGCGTACATATAGAACCCCAATATAGGAACGTGAATGTCTCGTTTATCGACTCATCACGATTCGAAATAAAGCCCTTGTCTCTGCGCAGCTGCTTTGCGCCGTTTGACCCGGGAAGCAGAGCGTTTCCCCGAGGTCAACTAGAGCGCGCGATTTTTTAATTTTCGATCCAAATGTCACTTTCAAAATTTCAAGTTTAAATATGATGGCTCGTTTTTAGTTCCGCTGTTGTCTGCGTGTGTTTGTGTAAACATGCCGGGAGTAAATGTTAGTTTGTTCGACACATGTCTTCGACGGTGAATTAGCCGGGAAAGGTCCGATTTGTATGTGTGTTTCAAAACAGATTTGCTTTTATCAGCTCTCAGAAACGTGACTACTATGGCTCTATGTCACATTAAAAAGGCAATTTTTTTTCGGCGTTTCAATAATTATATCCATATCTAAAGACGTTTGAAAAGGGGTTTGCGTTTATCACCTTGAACATTTGCCTAAAAGACGTTTGCAAACGCTGATTCTAGGCAAAAATATACTACAAAGGCACAGTGAACACGAATTGTTTAATCAAATTATGGAAATGAAGCATCACTTAAAAAAAAAAAAAACTTTGTTATTCCTTGCTCATTTTTTCCTGATTGAGGTGTCATATGAATGGTCCAGAACATTATCCCGATTTCTACAAATGCACAATTCGGGAATAATCGATACTATTCTGGGTGCAATTACTTACTATATTCGATACCCTTAAGGAGAATAAGGTGTTTATCTCAAATAGCGAATTAACTTTCAAAGGTTACTAATTAAAACTTAAATGCATTTAAGAACACAAATGATGGTAACTATCAAATAAAATGACAGTAGACTTTCATTAATAAAAAAAACATCCCAAATCAATTTTAACCAGTTTGTATCACCCATTGATAATTATTAATTTAAACAAGGGATGCGAATCAAATTGTAATCATTATAAAGAAGAGGGTATAATACATTTGCCTGTAATACGCATCAGATTTCCCTGAGTTTGAGGTTTTGTTTCAGCTGCCTAATGTTAATGTCAATATGTGAGCAATTGTTTGTGGAAGAATATCACACACATATACAAACTTTTAACCAACATTATTTCCTTTAGCGAAAAATGGGTACAAAAGGAAAACACTGCTGTTCACTAATGTCTTATCCAAGGCAGCACAATTATGAATATGGTTTCATCAGACAGGGTTTAAGTGACCCTTTGTCATGAAATATAATTCAGATTATAACTTTTGAATTAGAATCTTACAAAGTTCGGTGCACCTTTTGTATACGCTCTGTATAGGAGTGTCCTTGGGCGGTCCATTACACTTCTACTGCACGAGTTGTTCTGTAAATTAAGAGAGGTATTATTACACGCAAACTTCCTTTCATGTTAATAGGGACTTTTAGATTTGCGTGGACTGATACGTGTGACGTCCATTCAAGGCAGTGCATTAAAAGGACGTCGATCGTAGCAATCCACGTTGTCGTTGTGCAAATCTAAAAGTCCCTAATGTAAACATGACGAAGGTTTCACGTCACCGGCATTTACTAAATGGAGGGCTTGAAGCTGTTAAATAACGGACGATAAGGGAACGAAATGCTCATTATTAGGTTATGCGCATATTACCAGCATGACTGACATACATGATGACTATTAACATATATATACAAATAGGGGGCAAAATAATGACACATATATTTAATTTTTCGTTGATTGATTGATTTCTATATCATATTTTAAACTTATATAACGCCATCAGTGTGATATAATTTACGTTTCAAAGTATAATACATGATACCCATATTATAGAACAAGACAATACATAGGAGAACATTAATCATTTCTAAATTAACATGATATAGGAGGAATACAGCGTAAGCATGAAGCCTGAAACGCTTGCAGCCCTCGATTAAGCTAACATGAATATTCTACAAGGCAAAAAACGGGTCTATAATTTACATCTTCCTGTTTTCTGTTTCATTTTTTGGAAGTTATCTTTGGAATATGCTTCCGAATGATCTAAGAATTGAAAGATCAAGAACCTCCTTCGTAAAACTCACAAAATTACTATTAGGTGAAAACCATGAACTATAACCTTGTAATTATATAGTCCTATAAAGCAACCAGTCTCTTTTTTTTGTATTGCAATGATATAGACAAATTTTATTTATAGGACTTTAAATCCTATCGTGTATTTGTTTCTAAACTTTTTTTTCGGCTTTAGATAACGAGAGTCAGGCTGGACTAGCACATGTGCTTTTTTAAAACTCTATTATACCATCGATCACAATCTCATTGTAAATAGTCATTTACTGTTTTACTCTATCCCTGTAGAACATGTAAGTTAATTCATGTAATGTTTATATTTATATTATATTGACATCGTCATTGTAAATTTAAATATATTTTGTTTCAATGTTTTCAATGGTGGTAAATACCAAAATTCAATTCAATCCAATTCAATTAAAAACTATTATTAATTAACTAAACTGAACTAATCTAAACTAACAAACTTCAGTACACAATGAAGATAGAGAATGACTTGCAATAGAGAGAGAGAGGGAGAGAGAGAAAGATAAGAAATAGAGGGAAAGATGGAAGAGTGTATAATTCAAAATTCAAAATACTTGACACCTTTTGTCATTAGAACAAATGTCTATGACGTCAGTTCATTGACAATTAAAGTTGTTGAATGAATAACATACATAAAATGAAGATAATAGCACAAATCACTGTCATTGGGTCTGGAGCATAGTATTTAAAGCTATTTTGAAAGAGTATGTCGACTTCCGATTTCGAATCACAGATAGGAATTATTTCCTAATATTCGGACCAGCATGTCAAATGGATTTGAAGGATAATACGATTTCATAAATTGGGGTAAACAAAAATTATTCCCTCTTTATGACCACCAGTGTATATCCTACAATGCTGTGTGTATGCGTGAGTATGCCCCTGTATGTTTGACTCTGTATACACTGTTGCCCACAAAGAAGGAATATACTTTCTTACCTCGTGCATCAAATATGACAATATGCTTTATTCCTGATATTTTGTTTCTTTTTCTTAGCCGTTTATATCCTGTCAGAACTTTAAGATTGATCAATAACATTTTGAGAAGATACAGAATAAATTATATTTTCACAATCACTTAAAGACCGTCAATACCACTGGGCCAGAAGGGATTATACCACACAGCGAGGTCACTGACAGGTGGCTATCTCATTAACTCAGCTCTCAACTAACATAAGGAAAAGAGGATCATGGGGGACCAACAGGCGCGCCGATTGGGGAAGTTTTCTATATAGAGGGAGCAAGTAGCTACAAGTAGGACAATGGGGCTTTAATATACATTTTTAAAATGGGGCAAAAGTGTAGGCCACACCAATAATTTGCCTATGATACGCTGTGTAAATAATGGAATAGATAGATTGAAGGGTTCAAGATTTATATTAACTGCTTCCAGTAAAAAAATAATTTGCATTGTGCTGCTAATATTACAACACCAAATTCCCGAACACCAACACCCTTGCTTTTGGTAAAATTTGTTTGTTGATGGTTTAAGCGCAATTTAAAAATGGAATATCAATATTATTATTATGATTTGTTTAATAAATATGCAATTGAGCGATATCATAACACAGTAACCGTCATCCAATGACAATTTTATTACGGGGTAAATAATTCCAGAGAGAAGATAAGCTGATGCAGAGATGTGAAATGTGATCGGTTATATCCCAATCAAGAGTCTTATATCCCTATGCAGTGCATTTTATCTCAATCGCTTCTCTCCACCCAGGTAATAAATTGTTACCCTGTTTGATGCAAACTTTTTATGTTGGTTGGTTTGCCACGTGTTCACGTGTAAAATGACGCCTAGCCGGAACACTCCTCATGGAGTGGTGAGTGTGCAATATAATGTGTGGAATGGCAATTGACTCCAAGGAAAACATGTAGTAATCACAAAATTAAGAGCTCATCAACTTTATTTAAGCGATATGTGACTGTTAATATATATCTTGATTTCCGACAGATACGTGTATGATCATGATGGTGATCTTTACAAAGACGGACGCACTGGTTGTCTTTCTGTTTTTCATGTACTCCGCCCAGAGCCGTAAGTTTGCCCATTTCTTTCTTTTTAGGTTTTGGTATTAGCATTTGTGTCATTATTAGTTCAGTATTGTAGTAGAAGAAGAAAATGAAGTAATACTAATAGTAGTACTGTGTGCATTATTAGCGTGATTATTGTTGATATTGTTGTTGTTATCATTAATATAAATAATATCACTTTCACCATCATCACTATCATTATTATTTTGATTATTATTGTTTTTGATATTATTATTATCATAATTTGTATCAATATAATTATTATTATTATTATCATTAACATAAGCGTTATTATCTTTCTATTTATTATTATAATTATCATTATAATGTCGTTATAAATATATTCTTGTTATTATCATTATAAGCATCATTACTTTTTGTATTATTATTATAATCATTATTGTTATCGTGGAGCTTATCAAGACCGGAAATTGCATAACCAATGTGTTCCATAGTCCTTCCTTCCCAGGCGCAGATCCAGGAATTTCTTGCCGGGGGGGGGGGGGGGGGGGCACCGTGTGGGAAAGAGAACATATATATATTTTTTTTTAGTCCCGAAAAAATCGCAACGACTCAGCCAGCCGCTGAATAAGCGGGGGGGGGGGGGGGGGGGTGTTACACCCTCAAATGTAATAATGCCCACAAATGTAATAACGCCCACAAATGTAATAACACTTTACCCACAAATGTAACAACACCCACAAATGTAATAACACTTTACCCACAAATGTAATAATTTCACCCACAAATGTAATAATGACTTTACCCACAAATGTAATACATTTTTGAATCACCCACAAATGTAATAATGACTTTACCCACAAATGTAATAAATTTAAAGGGATATTTTGTCGAATTTAAAACTAAAACCCTGTAATAAAGCATGGGTGTAGCGCGTAGTTTTTCTTCCAGACCCGGTTATTTCAAAACTTTTTAAAAATCTTCAAAACTAAGACCCCATCATCTTATTCCTATGGAAGAACGTGTGTGTGTGTGTGTGTGTGTGTAATTGGGTTTTTTACAGACGTGTATCAATCAGATATGATTATTTACGTCTGGGGACCGACTTTTAACGTCACCATCCGAAAGACGTGACTCAGTTTCGAACCTGCGTTCTCGGCTGAACATAAGTATTGAGCGTAGTCTTTCTTCCAGACCCGGTTTTTCAAAAGTTAAAAAACAAACAAAAAACAAAACAAAACAAAACAAAACAACAAAAAAAACTTTTAAACTAAGACCCCTCTATCTTCCAAATTAAGACTCGGTAATAAAGCATGGGATTAGAACGTAGTCTTTACTTCAGACTCGGTTATTTAAAAAAAAAAATCTTCAAACTAAGACCTCACCATTTCATTCCTGTGGAATAACATGGGTATAGAGCGTAGTCTTTCTTCCAGACCCAGTTATTTCAAAGGAAATAGAAATTTAAACAAATCTTCGAAACTAAGCCCATCATCTTATTCCTCTTTTTTTTCATTTAAAAAATAAATTACATTATTACATATGTGGATACAACACGTCACAAATAAATGATTGGTCGGCGGTCACACGAACTGACGAATCAGTCAAAATGTTCCATATATATAACACACAGAGGAGGGACCGATTCGATGGTTCGTTGACCGTCGACGATTTCTTAATCATGTCAATATTCTATTGTAAACAAACAAAAGGGTATCAACTGGGTTAAAGAGCTTCCCTCTTATACAAAACTCCTAAACGAGGACCCGAAAAAGGTCCTTGGATGGAAATCTCCTTTCGAGATTTTCTTTGGTAGGAAACCAGAACAAAATTATATCTCCCGTCAAAAAACAAACTATACTATCCATGGTTGGGAAAAGAATGAACAAGCTGTTCGAAGAAAGGCTTACAAGGCTTTGCAGCGTGTAAAAAAAGAACGATTAGATCCCAGGAAAAAAAACTTAATGTACCAAACATACCAGATCAGGTAAAGGTTGTTAATATTCTTTATCTCATTGTATAATTAAAATAATTATTTCCTTTTGATCAGTCATACTTCATTTCAACTCCGTCTACTCTTAAAGCATCTGAAAAGTATTACTGAAAAACTTTTGGAGTTGTACGTGTTAAGTAGTTTTATATGGACGAATACTAAGTTACAGAAAGCCAGGTACATTTAGTATTTCGGCATCTTGTTCTCTTATTTTTCCTAGCTTAGAAGAATTGTCACGTGTTAGGTTGTTTGCGTTTTATATCAAGTTCAGTTGATGTTATCAGGTTCAATATTGCCCAAATTATAACCTTGTTTGCTTGTAAAAGACATGTGAGTTACTCCACCTTTTTATACGTAATAATTATTTTGGTTCTGTTACCGTCTGTATATTAATGAAACAACATATTCATTCGTTTGGAATAAAATACTTTCTATCTTACAAAATCTATGTATCCATCATTGCATTTAATACTATAAAACCATAACCTCTGCAATTTACTCACATTGATTGAGAGAGTATATAGATATTTTATCAGTCAAAGGGTTCTGCAATCGTTCATCCAAAACATGCAAATATGTTTCGCGCGATCTCGTTATACAGCTATTTATGATTTGTTATATGAAAGTATGCGTTGTTATTTGCTTGTTAACCGATTATCATCCCCCCCAAAAAGAAAAAACAGGGTCATAGTACATAATAAATATAAGGTATATTGTGTAAATCATCAGGGATAATTATGTTATAATAATTAATCTCAAGGAAGATATGCTGCCGGCGAAGAAGCAAATGGAGGAATAGAAAACATTATAAAAAAAAGCTGAAGATGGAAAACGACATTGCCAGATAGACAGAGAGACAGACAGGGAGAGGGAAAGAGAGAGAGAAAGAGAAAAGGGGGGGGGGGAGGGGGCGGGAGAGATAGAAAGTTGGACGTAGTCCGTACTGTATTTATTTATATGATTTTTGTCTCTCCGATCAACGGTCAACGAACCATCGAATCGGTCCCTCCTCTGTGTGTTATATATATGGACCATTTTGACTGAAGCGTCAGTTCGTGTGACCGCCGACCAATCATTTATTTGTGACGTGTTGTATCCACATATGTAATAATGTAATTTATTTTTAAATGAAAAAAAGAGGAATAAGATGG